>RJWJ010009823.1:0-48853 GCA_004363605.1 Indri indri | reverse complement strand
CAGTTTTTATCTGACCAAGAAGAACAATTTTTCCATGGTAGTTCACTTTGAAAAGAAGCAAACATGTAGTAAAGACTATAAGCGATTATGACATTGTAATAGATTGTCACAAAAACAGATATCAGGACCATTGTAATTCCCACACCTGGAAGAGAGAACAATTAAAATGAAAAATAAACTCAAAGTGAAATATATTTTGTTAATTCACAAAAAGGCTACATCTCAATTTCTAAAAAATATATTGTAAAATGAAAAGATTTTCAAATAAGTATGTGTTTTCCTTTTTATGCTGGGATAGTGGGGCTTGATACTATCTGAGTAGATTTTTTCCAAATTTAAAATTATTTTGATGATTGGCTTTCTACTAAGACAGTTTTCAGTTGATAAGAAAAAGATATTAAAGCCAAGGACAGAAGATTTGTATTAATCCCATCAAATTCATATACAGAAAAACCCATGTCTATTACTCTTTCTCATTAAGTCTGCGAATTCTTGTCAGAGTAGGCAGAGTGGACATTCTTTAAACAAAACGAAACAACAAAAACAAAAAAACAATTCAAAGCTCATATCCTATTAGCTCACTGACCAACAGTTACATCTTCATCTATAAATCAATATTTTGAGAAGTAGAAAACGAAGCCTCTAAATTAATGACCTGAAAGGATAGTGTACAACATTTCTACAAGTGTGAGTAAAGAAAATTCAATAATTCAGTAACAATCTAAATGTAAACTTCCAAAGTTTCCTTTTTTTTTATTTCAGCATATTATGGGGGTACAGATGTTCAGGTTACATATGTTGTCCTTGCCTCCCCTCCCCCGCCAAGTCCGAGCGTCAAGCGTGTCCATCCCCCGGATGGTGCGCATCTCACTCTTTGCGTATGCATATACCCGTCCCCTCCGCCCCCTCCCCCCTGCCCGACATCCAATAGATGTTATTCTTATATGTGCACTTATATGTTGATCAGTTAATACCAATTTGATGGTGAGTACATGTGGTGCTTGTTTTTCCATTCTTGGGATACTTCACTTAGTAGAATGCATTCCAGCTCTTTCCAGCAGAATACAAGAGGTGCTATATCACCATTGTTTCTTAAAGCTGAATAGTACTCCATGGTATACATATACCACATTTTATTAATCCACGCATGCATTGATGGACACTTGGGTTGTTTCCACATCTTTGCTATTGTGAATTGTGCTGCTATAAACATTCGGGTGCAGGTGTCTTTTTCATAGAGCGACTTTTGTTCTTTTGGGTAGATGCCCAGTAATGGGATTGCTGGATCAAATGGTAGCTCTACTTGTATCTCTTTAAGATATCTCCATATTGCTTTCCACAGAGGTTGCACTAGTTTGCAGTCCCACCAGCAGTGTATGAGTGTTCCTATCTCTCCGCATCCATGCCAACATTTATTGTTTTGGGACTTTTTGATAAAGGCCATTCTCACTGGAGATAAGTGATATCTCATTGTGGTTTTGATTTTCATTTCCCTGATGATTACAGATGTTGAGCATTTTTTCATATTTTTCTTGACCATTATTCTGTTTTCTTTTGAAAAGTTTCTGTTCATGTCCTTTGCCCACTTTTTGATAGGGTTGTTTGATTTTTTCTTGTTGATTTTCCTGAGTTCTAAGTAGATTCTAGTTATCAGCCCTTTATCGGATTTGTAGCATGCAAAAATTTTCTCCCATTCTGTAGGTTATCTGTTTGCTCTATGGCCATACCTCCCTGAACACGCCCGATCTCATCTGCCAAAGTTTCTTTAACTCAGTAGTTTTAAAATTCAGTTTAGCATGCTCAATATCACTCCTATGCTTAAGGCTAGCTTGAGAGGAAGGCTTCTCTAACCTTCCAGCACAGAATTCTATTCACCTCACTATGAATTTTATTTTGATGTTGCAATGAGACTTTTACAAATAGTTTTCAGCAGCTAGCACATAGCAAAATGATATTTAATCTTCAGATAAAAAGACAGTTTGATGTCTAATAATAATCAAAGCATTTTTAAACCTTTACCAGTGTCCTATCCTTTTAGGAGAATCCAAGAAAAAATAGTGACCTGCCCTTCAACTTTTCTAAATGAGGCATTGTAAAAGATATGCAAAGGTAGTAAGACAAAGACTGCATGTGAAGCAGAAAAAAGCAAAAGCGTTGAAATTAATGCACGATAGGACTATGTGCCAAAAGAATTCAAAAAGGAAAAATAGGAAAACAATGACACCCTCACAACTGTCATTACTGTCCTTTCTAGCCCTTTTCATATTTGCAGCCCAGGATAAACAGAAACAAAAATTAACATTTGAGTTTGAAATTCTACAGTGTCAAACTATACAGAAAAACAACAACAATGCATGCTTCTTTGCCTTAATATGTCAGAATTTTAAACACTTTTTTCTTCCACATAGTGAAGATAGCTATATGCACAAGTAGGCAATAATCATTATGAAGAAAACACTTTAATACCAACCTTGAAACAATGGAAGAATCCTCCAAACTGAAACTGGACCTAAGCTAGCAAATTGTCCCAGTGAACACTCTAGGAAGAACAAAGGTAAACCAGCCAATGCTAGCATAATTGCATAAGGTATCAAGAAGGCACCTAGAAAAGGCAAAAAAGAACGAAATCACTATTACATCTCAAAATCCTGATGGCACTTTGACAATCAGCATAACATGTAACAGCATCCTGATATGGTGGAATCAGTTGCTGGGTTTGGGCCTAAAATTACTTTCTATGAGAAAGTAGTTGATTCTCTAAACCTTGGATTTCTCATCTATGAAATGGGGATCCGAGTATTACCTAATGAAGTCATTCTGATTATTGAAAACAATAGCTTATACAAAGTAAGCCAGAGGAATTTAATGATGACAGGCTTTGGAGCTAAGGGGACCCAGGTTAAAATCCTGGCTCCACCATTTATCAGTTATGTGACCTAGGGCAATTTACCTAACCTCAGAACCTTTGATTCCTCATAAAAGAAGAGAACAACACCAACTCAGTTTGTGGTAAGGGTTCAAATACAGGGCTTATGTAAAAACACTTGGCAAAAGGGCAGGCACATAGCACATGTTTAATGTTAGTTTTCCTCCTTTCTCCTTTAAAAATAAATGGCCTATTTTTAAGACTTGGAGTACCAATGCCAAATGTGGTTCAGAGTGCAAGTTATTACAGCTAAGTTTATTATTCTCAAATTGTCACAAGGCCCTTTACTCGAAGTCGATAAGAAGCTTATCGGTTTTGTTAGAAAACTCCAAACTTTTGAGACATACTCATAGTTAACTTTCAGTTTCATAGAAATAATTCTCCCATATTATTTAGCTCCCACCCTTATAAACCTTTTATCATTTTTTTCCAACTTTTGAGGCATGATATTGCTCATTAGAACCCTTATCAAATTATAGGTTGAAGCAGGGGTAGAATACTAAACTTATTAATCAAATATTCTAGAAGTTTTGGCAAAGTTTAATAAAAAATGGGATCAGAGGATAAAAATGGGATTTTAGATTATGTACATTTCATTTACCCATGTTACAGTTTTTCCTAACTATTTTTTACATTACGATACTATAACATCATACCTAGGAATTACATTTTTTCCCAAAACACAAAATATATTCCACTAAAAATGAGGCAGTAAAGTACTTATTATGTACTCATACTTAAGGGACTTCACTTTAATGCTAACCCTGGAAGTCACTAGGCCATAGGGACAAATGTGTTTGTATAGATGTTGCAATGCACACACCATCATTGCTATGACCAGTAGGAGTTTAAGTCCTAACAATGATAAATAAAAAGAAAAACAATACAAAATATCGCTGCTTAACTACAATAATGTTTTACCAGCCCTTTGTGGACAGATATTTTGGGAAGAAAAATATTATTTTCTTCAGTTGTTATACATGACTTTTGACCCTGTATTTCATTATTAACAATAACTATAATTGATAAATTGTTAATATAGTGGCCACAAATTGTTAATATTGCTAGACGCTAAAATGGTATGACACTTCTCTTTATTTTTTCATTTTTGAGACAGAGTCACACTCTGTTGCCTGGGCAAGTGCCATGGTGCAGCCTTGCTCATAGCAACCTCAAACTCCTGGGCTCAAGCTATCCTCCTGCCTCAGCCTCCCGAGTAGCTGGGACTACAGGCACAAGCCACCACAGCTGGCTAATTTTTTCTATTTTTAGTAGAGATGGAGTCTCACTCTTGCTCAGGCTGGTCTCGAACTCCTAAGCTCAAGCAATCCTCTCACCTCAGCCTCCCAGAGTGCTAGGTTTACAGGGCTGAGCCACCGTGCTCAGCCGACACTTCTCTTTAGTAAACTGTTAAAAAGAATCTACAGACAAAAATGTTTCCAGATTTTAACTACAGTTTTTCAAATCTGACTATATTTTAAACCTGATCTACTAACATCTTACAAATTTGAATTTCATGTTCCTCTTCTAGCATGGGGCAAAAGAGAAAAAAGCAATCGAGAGCACCTAGATCATCCATTACCCAACTGATGTGATCTTTAAAACCTGAGAGCCAACATAACCCATTAACTTTTAGAGGAAATTGTTGAAAAAGATAATAACATACAATAAATAATATTAATTTTTGTTTTGACTATATTTTAAAATTCTCTATTAAAATTAGTTTAATAGAGTCCCTAGAAATTTATGGCAAATATATACATATTAAGTCATACATAGGTCCAGAAATTCTATACAAGGGAATTTCTTATTCCAGACATGAGTACAAGAGGCTCTAAAGAAACCTGAATGTTTCTCTTCACCACACTGGACCTTAGGTCATAGACACCAAAAAGAATATGATTTCTGATGCATTTTCCAGCTAATACTTATACCAAATCCATGACTGAACAACCTGGGTTCTAGATAGGGAATTTATGTCACTAACACTTAAAGTGTTTAATAAACAGAGCTCCTTTATTAAGTCTCTGAAGGCCATTGTGAATGTTTTAATGCAACCAATTTACAAGAAATATAACATTGAAATATCACACACAAAATTCTATTGTACCAAGAAAAATAATTATAGTGGCACAGTTTCACTGGTACCTAGTTATGAAATATACAGGCATGTCACCTCTATGCTTCTAATAGAACCTGTAATTACAAGTAAATAAAATATGGTGTAAGTGAAAAGTTGTTTTGACATTGCTAGAGAATTGTGCAATTCATTTTGTTTCCCTTTGTGTGTCACCTCAGAGTTATTTTTTTTTTCTCCTTCTTCTAATTGAGTCTACCTCAATGATGTACAAGGTATAAACAGTATTATTTTTCAGGAATAAAACACCTAGCCTTGAACTAAATTATTGCATTTTAGGAGGATCTTCTACATGGTCAATCCAATTTGGGATACATATAACCAAACATTGCAGCTTAAAATACTAAACCTTTAATTAGTTTTAAATCATCTCTTTCCATACTTAAATCACCAAAATGTAATGCCTTGTTGTAATTAAGCAAACAATTTATTTGGACTTCTTAATATAACTAGATTTCCTTACTTTTTTCTTAGCTTCAGCTATAAATTAAGCAATGCACAACTTAAGTCTGAACAGATTATCACAGAAACATGCATAAATTAGGAAGAATAAGTCACAGTTGAAGATTACATGAGATCTCAAATCAGAAGCTCAAAAGTGCTAAATAGAAAGCTTTTATCAAGTGTACATCTGAGGATTTTGTGAAACTAGCTTTCTAACTTGAGCTAGTAGCTTAGACTAATAATAAATACAATATGCTCTTTCTCCCATCCTCTCACTAACCCAAACTATCACATACTTTTCTTCAGCTCTTAAAATATACTCAGAGGCCATACAGCACCCCACATAAAACTAAAGAGAAAAGGAGAGAGGAGAGAATACCTCCGCCATTGATGTAGGTCAGATACGGAAATCTCCACACATTTCCCAATCCCACTGCGTATCCAACCATAGATAGAAGATAATCTGATTTTTTGGACCAGTTACCACGGTCCTGATTCTCATCATTTTCACCAACATGGAAGTTCTCTGATGAAGCTGTCACTGTCTGGGAAAGAGAAAATATCAACACCTTGTGTTTCTACTATTACAAATTCCACAGGAGCATAATTTCACAGATCTGCAAAGTAACAGAAAAGTGGCGGGGGGAAGAAATTTTGAAAATCATAGCCAAAAGGAATTCTCTAAGGTTGAGGAGATTTGTTCTGACAGCTAATTTCACTTTATAACATTTACCCTTTCAATGAGAAAAGTTCTGTATGTAGATATCTTTTCTACTCCTTCAGTGGAGATAATCCACATTTTGGTGAAAAGGTTAAATGTCACACCAGCTTGAAGAGCAAACGCTAGTGGACAAACCAGCTTTCAAATGCAAAAGTCTTAAAGATTAATTAGGTAAAATCAACACTGTTGACATTGTAGCAGATCTCTAAGAAGAAAGATCGAATGTAGCTTCTATTGGAAAAAACAAATAATTCATAGACTTTTCTTATGGACTGATAGTTTTAGATGTTTTGAGTTAAGGAAAGTTTAACTTCTCTGTCTTGGAGAGTAAAATCAGTGCTTTTCTAAAAGCCACAGATAATATGCAGAGAAAAATTCTCCTTCCCACCAGGTGGAGCAGTTCTCTAGTCACTTTTGGCAGGGGATTGGGGGGAGCAGGGATTCTTTTCCAAACTGTTAGCAGCTCCGGGGTATGGAGGGTTGCTCAGGTCAGATAAGGACCTGTACTTTTTCACTTCCCTCCAACATATGGACCTAGTCTGGAGAGGGACAGAGAATAGGATTTTGTGGGTACTCACAAGGCAGAGGATGAGATAGCCTTGCCCTAAGGGTTCTAGCTACTGGAATAAGCACTATACACTTTTTCTCTACTCTATGGGGACATCTCAGGCACACTAGAATACAGTTGAAAAGAAATTTGGAAAACAAGGAGCAGCCACAGAGAGTAAAAACAGACTACCCTCCAATTAAATTTTCCCTCCTCCAGCCCTGTACACCTCCCGCAAATCCCAGACCCCTACCTCTTTCCCCCTGCACTTGAAGAAGCTCGGGCACTTCAACTTGTCCATGGTTCACTCACTCCCTCGCTTGATCCACCTTGCCTCCTCTCGCAGTCTGGCTGAGCTTGACTGGTGGCAGGTGCACACTCCCCTGTTCCTACCTGCCAAAGTGAGCCACCTTGCCCAGGGGTGGGACCATTTATGAAGGGAAGCTCTCTCTCCTCCCCCTCCTGGGCACCCAGTCGTGTCAAATACCGGAAGAGACCAAAGTGAGGCTCTGGTTTTTCCCCAGGTAAGCCTACATGTAGCAATCACCTGCCCCAGCCCCAGGAAAGGGCTGGGCTGTGAGAGAGTGGAGCAGCCTGAGCCTAGATGACTGACAGCCTTTGACTCAGAGCCACGCAGGTGCCTTTGCAATCTCGTCTCCTTTCCTGGGTTCCCCGCTTCCTCCTAATTTCGCCTCTCAGTCTGGTCTCTGTCCTGAGGCCAAGTGCTGGTTTCCTCTGGTGCTGGAGGAGGGTGGGTCACAGTCTTTGGGACCCATTCTGTTCCCTAAGATTCACCTGAATGGACCATACTGCCCTAGGCCCTCGGATTTCCCAAAGTTTTGCCCGTCACTAGAAAGCACTTGATCCCCTCGGATAAATGCTGCTTCCAGAGGAAAAGCCCCTGAATTGGGCACCTTGAAAAGCAGCCAGATGAGATAATATTACCCAGTTGGCTCTGCCTGAAAAGAGCGACTTTGACCCTATGTCTCAGGCTCCTTTCTCAGCCTTCAGAACAGCTTTGCCTTTTACAGGGATTGCTTTGTGTAGTATTTCAAAGAAGCCAAACACAAACAAATTATTGAGCAGGTTTATGAGAAATTCTAGCCCTAACAAAGGACTCCACTCTGCAAGAAAGATGAGGCCTATAAAATAAACTATGAGGAAACATCCCAGCTTGACCAGGGAGGAAATAATTATTATATTGCTGTTTACCAATATAGCACCTTTTCATCAGAAAAGTCAAAGGATTTAAACTCAGCCTGTACAGGTAAGAGACGGTAGTGGCAATTCTATGAAACACAGGACAAATCTGTGCACATAGAGGAACCAGCAGATAGCCCAATTCTGTGCCCTATCTACAGCTCTTTGTTCTCCACTAACTGACAAGAATTTTCCACTTGCAATAGAAATATGCCCTGGGGAATCTGGGCAGGTAAGGTAGAGGAAAGTCTATAAGGGAAATAGGGAGGCAGTAAGGAGAAAGTATCAATACGTTTTATCTAACTTTGTCTTGAACATAACAAAGGTAGGCGTGCGTGTGTGCGTGCGTGTGAGTGTGCATGTGTGTGTTGGAGAGGACAGTGAGAGCACATGAGTGTCTGCCTATTAGTATTATATACTACAGGTATGACTATAGGCTAAGATAAAGGAATTATTAGCCTGTCTTAGACGTAGGAGGGAAGGGAGCTGAAAAGCAAATCTAATAGCATTTACCAAACTATCAAAATCCCACAGAAATAAAAGGGGCCCACCATGGGGTACTGCAAACAGTTGGTAACTGAGGGAATAGAAGGAGAACAGGAATCCTAGGGATAGAGAGATTATGGGGATCACAAGGCAGAGATGGGTGGTATGTAGTGGGAACAACCAGCAATTTTCCCTGCCTGCTACACAGTAGAGGAGCTTCTAACACCATTGAGAGTTAGAACATCTGAGGCATAAAATATAAGATAGATATTAGATAATGTACTTGTTTCATTATTTGTTTTTTGGGGGGAGTATTATTTCCATTGCTTGAATGACTTTTTATGACCTGGCTCCTGCCTACCTTTTTAGTATCATCTCTTGTCATTCCCGGCCTCAAACTCTTAAGTTTGTGTATCTTTTCCTGTGCATGCACAAACATGCTGTTTTTCACCTCTGTGCCTTTGCTCATGCTATTTCTTCTTCTGGAAATTCCCACCCTCCTCTTCATTTGGCTACTACTCATCCTTTAAGACTCTGCTTAGGTGTCACCTCCTCCAGGTCTTTTCACAGTAGTTCCTCCTCTATTACCACAGACTAGGTTTAGATGACTCTCTTCTGTATCCCTATGATACTCTATATTCTTTTTATATTGTGTGAAATTACTTGCTTATAGTCCTCTAGACTTCAAGTTCTTTGAGGGCAGTGAGACTGTCTTAATCCTTCCAAGGATCTAGCACAGAACCTGACGCAGAGCAGGCATTCAGTGAGTGTTTTTTAGAACATTTGATTCTAACAGGCCATTTAATGCCTTTATTGTCAAAAAAGGGAAAGAACGACTGGTCTAGAATATACCTGCAAAAGATCCTGAAATACGAGGATTATGTTTCTCTTCTTTGGACCCTAACTTATCAACTAATGAACAAATCGTGTTTACGAATTGCTTATTTATTTGGAACTTTGAAGAAGTGTAGAAGTTGAAAGGGCAAAAAAGAGAGGGAACTACATAAAGTCAGTCAAAAGGACATGAACTAGCATGGTGTGGGAGAATGGGAGAAGAGTCTGCTGGTTATTGGACTCACAAGAAATAAGGTTGGAGAGAGAAAGTGTAGCCATTCATGTGCCTTACGATCCAGGCCTAGGCTGTGGTCTGAAAGGTAATACTCAACTGATTGATAACTTGGGAATAACACATGGAAAGCTCTGCTTTAGTTGTGCAAAAACATCTCAAAATTATAATTAATGGTCTCCATACACTGAGTTTACAATTCTGGACTTTTAAATATGGCCCATCTCTTCCAGGACACACACACCATAGCCATGAATCTGATTCACTTTAAAAAAAAAATATTGGCAGCAATTGAAAGGTTTATTTAGTAATAAGTCACTAGAAACTAAAAAATCAGCTTATAACTGTGATTTTTGTCCAGGAAACAAAGTTAAAATAAAAACCTATCCAATAGTCCCATCACATTTTTTTCTCTTCTAAGTTTATGTCATTAACCATGGAAATCCCTTCAGTCTTCTTTTTAGTGGCTAAAAATAAAGGGGATTCATTACCTAAAGATTTCTTCTAGCTATTTGGATGCGGAGAATTTTGACAAATGAGAAGACATTTGAACACTCTCATGAAACCCAGTGACTTACTGAGCAACCATACTGTTTTCTAGCCCTCTCCTGGAAGAACTCTTTTAAACTTCACCAGCTGAAAGTCTGAGACAATGAATCCTAGTAGTTGGTCCGCAGTAAAAATAATATAAATTCCTGTCATAATAAATGTGTATACATAAATTTTGCCTTTAAAGTTTGTAGTTTCAGACATTAATCACTTTGTTTAAAAAATCGGATTCGACCCATAGTTGAAATATTAGTGAATTATTTCTAGAAAAGTTTGCTCTAATTATAAGAAACAAGACTCATTTAAGAAAGACAACCATGTAGATATTCTTGCTGTCAGCCAAGGAGGTAATGATTCTCTAGCTACATCCACTAGTGAATGGACAGAGAATGCACACACTGCTTTCCTACAGAATATAAAGGACAACATGCCAAAGAATCTTGAAAAAAGGTGCTCCGGATGCTTGATTTTATACTGGTACTTTCTAAACAGGGAAAGTAAATATGTTCAGTTTTATGTTCTTATTAAATTAGCTATTGTATACCATAAAGCTTTTTAAGTATAAACTTTATATTGAAGTGTGACATGCATACTGAAAGTGCACAAATGATAGGTGTACAGCTTGATGGATTTTCACAAACTACCGACTCCCCTACAACCAGTAGCGAGTTCAAGAAACATTACCAGAACCCCAATAGTGGCGGCTGACTGATCGGGGTGGTGGTTGATGAAGGCTGGGGTGGCTGTGGCAATTTCTTAAAATAAGACAACAATGAAGTTTGTCACATCTACAGATTCTTCCTTTCATGAAAGATTTTTCTGTAGTATGTGATGCTGTTTGAAAACATTTAACCCATAGTAGAACTTCTTTCAAAATTGGAGTTAATCCTCTCAAACCCTGCCCCTGCTTTATCAACTAAGTTTATGGAATTTTCAAAATCTTTTGTTGTTATCTGAACAATGTTGCACAGGATCTTCACCAGGAGTAGATTCCGTCTCAAGAAACCACTTTTGGCTGGGTGCAGTGGCTTGCAACTGTAATCCTAGCACTCTGGGAGTCCAATGTAGGAGGGTTGCTTGAGCTCAGGAGTTCAAGACCAGCCTGAGTAAGAGTGAGACCCGATCTCTACAAAAAATAAAAAAATTAGCCAGGCAACATGGTGCACACCCATAGTCCCAGCTACTTGGGAGGCTGAGGCAGGAGGATCATTTGAGCCCAGGAGTTGGAGGTTGCAGTGAGTTATGATGTTGCCACTACACTCTACCTGGGGTGACAGAGCAAAACTCTGTCTCCAAAAAAAAAAAAAAAAAAAAGACAAGAAAGAAACCACTTTCTTTGCTCACTTTGCTCATCCATAAGAAGCAACTCTTCATCTGTTCAGTTTTATCATGAGATTTCAGGAATTCAGTCACATATTCAGACTCCAGTTTTAATTCTAGTTCTCATGTTATTTCTATCATATCTGTAGTTACTTCCTCCACTGAAGTCTTGCACCCCTCAAAGTCATCCATGAGGGTTGGAATCAACTTCTTCCAAATTCCTGTTAATGTTAATATTTTGACCTCCTCCCATGAACCACAAATGATCTTAATGACATCTAGAATGGTGAATCATTTCCAGATTTTCAATTTACTTTGCCAAGACTCATCAGAGGAATCACTACCTATGGAAACTATAATGTTGTGAAATATATTTCTTAAATAATAAGACTTGAAATTTGAAATCATTCCTTGATCCACAGGCTACAAAATGGATGCAGTGTTAGTAGGCATGAAAATAACAGTAATCTCCCTATATATCTCCACCACAGCTCTTGGGTGACCAGGTGCATTGTCAATGAGCAATAATATTTTGAAAGCAATCTTTTTTATTTGAGCAGTAGGGCTCAACAGTGGGCTTAAAATACTGAGTAAACCATACTGTCAGATATGCTGTCATCCAAACTTTGTTGTTCCATTGAAAGAGCACAGGCAGAATAGATTTAATGTAATTCTTGAGAGCCCTAGGATTTTCAGAATGGTAAATGAACATTGGCTTCAACTTAAAGTCACCAGCTGCATTAGCCCCTAACAAGAAAATAAGCCTGACCTTTGAAGCCAGGCATTGATTTCTCTCTAGCTATAAAAGTCTTATATGGGGTCTTCTTCCAATAGAAGGCTGTTTTATCTACATCAAAAATTTATTGTTTAGTGTAGCTACCTTAATCTATGATTTTAGCTAGATCCTCTGTAAAACTTGCTGAAGGGTGTATGCAAGAACTTGCTGCTTCACGCTGTACTTTTATGTTACAGAGATGGCTTCTTTCCTTCAACCTCATGAACTAACCTCTGCTAGCCTCCAACTTTTCTTCTGCAGCTTCCTTGCCTCTCTAATCCCTCATAGAATTGAAGAAAGTTAGGCCCTTGCTCCAGATTAGGTTTTGGCTTAAGGGAATGTTGTGGCTGATTTGATCTTCTGTCTGGACCACTAAAACTTTCTCCATATCGGCAACAAGGCTGTTTCAACTTTCTTATCCTTTATATATACTACAGTGTGTTCACTATAGTAGCACTTTTAATTTCCTTCAAGAACTTTTTTTTTGCATTCACAACTTAGCTAACTGGCACAAGAGGCCTAGCTTTCAGCCAATCTCATCTTTCAGCATGCCTTCTTCACTAAACTTAATCATTTCTAGCTTTTTATTTAAAATGAGGGATGTGAGACTCTTCCTTTTACTTGAATACTTAGAGGCCATTGTAGAGTTTTTAACTGGCCTGATTTCAATATTGTTTCATCTTAGGGAATAGGGAGGACTGAGGAGAGGGAGAGAGACAGGGGAACGGCCAATCAGTGGAGCAGTGAGAACACACACAACATTAAGATCTCTGATTACGGATAACCATAACAGACATAATAGTGAAACAGTTTGAAATACTGCAAGTATCACCAAAATGTGACACAGAGACACAAAGTGAGCACATGCTGTTGGAAAAATGGCACCAATAGACTTGTTCAAACCAGAGTTGCCATAAACCTTTAATTTGTTAAAAAAAAGATTTACAAAGCTCCAATAAAGTGAAGCCAAGTATGCCTGTATTTAGACTTCAACCTTGAATTGTTGATACACTGGTATTTCTCCTTGTAAATGCATTGCTGTAAAGGTACGCTTGCTGCTATAATAAACTTTATCAGAACTATGTGCTTTAGCTCTTAAACCTCAGTCCCTTCAGAAAGCTGGATGCCTAATCTTTTGCTGTCCCACCTTAGGAAATCATTCACTTCATACAATCCATGGAATAATTGCTCTTGTTAACTTCTTAAATAAAAACCAGCATAAAGGTATTATTTCATTATGAACCCTAACTGCAAACCTACTAGATTCCTTTGGGGAGATAAAATAAATCAAAGAATAATTATGTTACTACTCTCTGTGTTCATGTACAGGCATTTTTAATATCTTTTTCTAATTAATAAAGGTTAAATTTTATCACTACATATTCTAAAGAACTGGAAAAGGAAGCGCTACAAGCAAAACCAATCATGTGTATAAATATAACATTTATTTTTTTCTTGCTTGAAGTCCTTTAATGTAAAAGCGATGTGCAGGAGAATGCCTAATATATGAATTATATAATGCAATTCTTTTCTCCTTCGTCACCCACAGCAATATTCTGGCTTTTTTTGCTAAAACTGACATCTGGAGGGTTATCTGAGGCATACTTCATCGATGTACTTTTTTTTATTGCTGAATGTCATGGCAACTGATTTATTTGTGCTTTATTACTGTCAAACAACCGTCCCTAATAATAATAATGTGACTGTCTTTAACAATAATAGCCACTACCATCACAATATCAGCTACTTTTTTTTGAGCAGCTACCATATGGCATGCACTTTAGGTGTGCTATTTTTAATCGCCACAGCAACTCTACCAGACAAATACTATTATTATCCCCATTTTTACAAATTAACAAATAAGCAGAGAGAGCTGAAACAACTTGTCCAAGGTCATAGGGCTGGGATATGTGGAAGCTGGTATTCAGACCCAGTTCTGTTAATAAAACCTGAGCCTTTTCAAGTAATCATACTATAGGGCCTCTCCTTCCCCCCTCGGCCTTTCTTGATTATTCTATTACTTCTTTCCCCCCTCTCAAAACTCCTCCTTCTCCTTGTTTACTTCTATTTCTCCTTCCTCCACCCCACGTCATGCCTCACCCAATCCTTCTTCCAAACTGTTTTCCTTTTCTTGGCAGTCTCCTCTTCTTCCACCCCTCCCCTCTTAGCCTGTCTCTCCTTAAGACACAAAGGGTAATTAGTATTTATCACTAGCCCAAACAGATAACACCTTACACCACCTGCCATATATCTCACTGCTCCAAGCTGGGGAACCCTCTCTGGAGGCTGGTGAAGAGAGAAGGGGTGAGTCTACGTATAAGCCAATTGGATCAGTTTCATAGTCTTTCCTACCTACAATCAGACCAGTTTATGAAATCAACACCAAGACCTCCACCAATACCCATGGAAGGGAGGACTTATAAATAAAGTGGAGTCTAGCTCTATAATTGATATTCTTATAGCGATTAATATCAGTAGGGTACAGCAATAAGTTACTGCTGGTCAAGATTTCAGGCTGCCCATGACCCTATGTTATTGGGATACTGTTGTTTTCAGGCTTAGGAGTGGTGATACACCTGCCTCATAATTACACAACACCAGCTAATGCCTCAGTGTGGGTTACAGCCTGACTCATTTGTTTAGATCTTTTGTGTCTAGAAACGAAGGGAGCTATGTGATTAAGACGTACTGGGAAATATCATTGAAAATGCAGAAAAAAATTAAAACACAGTTTCTTACATAATAACTTTCCATTAAGTCCTTTTACCAACTTGAGTTGCTCATTCCAATGAGGTAGCCAAGTGAAATAGGTACAATGTGTACTACTCCTATTTTTCTAAGTAGTCAAGAAAAAATACTCACATTGTTGTTACATAACTTCTTAATGCAAAGAAAGCTGTGGATCCAGAAAAATAGCAAATTTTCCTAATATAGGTACTAAATCCTATTACCTAATCTGGGATACCCTTTAGGAAATAGATAAATATCTATATTGATATTCAGTTTATTGAACAATGATAGGTACAAACATCTAACTTGTTTTTTTCTGTTTACTGCCTTTAACCATGATGTGTTCAGTCTCCATTTCCTGACCACTAAAAACACTTTAGGCAAATCCCCTAGCTTTTTGGTCACTTTTAGATATTAAAAAGTCCAGCCTAATCTAACCCATTTTCAAATTTCAATTCATGCCAATTTACTGTTCATCTTCTCCCCACACCACCCCCAGGAACAGCCAGACTTCAGCTCAAGAGACCTAGAGTGGTGAGGGAATACCACCTGCTCTTTTGCTCCTCCCCTCACCCCACTCTTCAGAGTCCCTTTCTCTTCTGCAGGGTTGGAGCTGGGAAGAGCTACTGGTATAATCTGCATTCAGCTATCACTGCTTCTCTGGAAATACATGACTGGCCATCAATGCCCTGCACATATCGGTTATCCAAATCATGGGTGCATATGAGGTCATCAGGAGATATATGAATGAATGGCTCCCCCTGCACTGTTCTGACATTGAATTGCAACCTCTTCCAAACTTCCCTCAGCTCCTGCCTCAGGTAGTACATCTCAAAGCCTTTGACTACTGAGAACAGTTTCATCAATTGGTAGCACTCTTGAATAGCATACTGGCAAGAAGACTCAAATCTGGCTACCTTTGGTGGCATCCATTTGAACAATAAGAAACACGTACATACTTTCTATGCCAAATTGGAAGTTCAGGCTGTTCCACTAACATCTCTGTTTTGTTCTGTTATGCTGTTGCTCAAATAACAGATAAGATGGTCCCTAGATAAGCAGAGGTTAAAACAAAAAACTAACATGCCAGTGTTCCCTTTTTGCCAGGCCCTGCAATTTCTGGCAAGCAGTTATCTTGGAGCCCCCTTTATTATTACATGGCTTTAGAGCACTCCTCTCCCCCTTTAAGAAGAAAGGGGAAAACTATCAAAATTCACACTGTAACTCTTTACATATGACTTTTCATATGATCCTCCTAATACTATGAAAGTGGTAGCAAAGTTGTCATTGTCCCTATTTTACAAAAGAAGAAACTGAAATAGAAGGAGTATAAGATTCTCCAAGGTATTGTATTTTCAAAGGTCCCCTATATGAGTGGCAGAGCTAGGAACAAATTCTAGTCCCTTGATTCCCAGGCCCAAGCTTTTTCCTACAGTCCCACTGTAACACTGTCTTCAGGATTCCTGTCTTATACTTGCAACTAGACTAACATGAAGATCTTTGGGACCTCTGTGATGAAATCACCTTGGGCAGAGTTGATGCAAGACAGAGAAGGCTTATTCAGAATCTCATCCTACTGTATTAAGGCAAGGTTCTGGCAAAGAAAGGGCTACTTAGTGCATACACTACAGTAGGTGCTGTGGGAAAGCTGCTCAAAAGGAGATTGCAGTCTTCCTAAGGAGGGTATTAGAATGTTAAACAAGACAATGAATAATCAAGTACTAAATTGTAAGTATAGACTTAAGTGTTCAGGCGATTGTAACAACTGGGGAGAGCTTCACAGGGGATTTAGGGTAAGCCTTGACTAAAGGATTAAGGCTTATGGGAGAAGATAATTGAAATCAGGTAAGAATGAGTAAAAAGCGGCATAATACAGGTCTGATTAGAGCAAAAAATTTTTTTGGTGGGGATGGAGGTAGAAGAAATGGTTTGCTCATTGCAGTGCGATTACCAGACTGCAGACTTCAAGAAAGAGAGACCTGTCTTGTTCACCACTGTATACCCGCTGCCTTGAAGGAGGTCTGGAGCATAGCAGGCTCAATTCATATTTTCTACTTGCTGAGCCTGAGAATAGAGACACTTGAATCTGGATTTCGTTCTGTAGGAGAGAGAAAGCCTTCAGAGTTATCATCACAAACAGAATCACTTGAGAATTTTCCAAGGTGCCTTTAGCATTATTTTGAATTTTATTTTGTATTCAGTCTTCATTCTACATCCTTATTCTATCTGAGGATATCTCAAAATAGGTAAGAGCAAAAGTCTAGTCCCAGCACATGAAATAAGGCTAAGGAATGACCAAAGTAGCACTCATTTCTATTTCTTTGGCTGTCATCAAAACTGAATTTTATTACAGTATTTGTGTTATTTCTTGTGGTTTGAAAATCCAGATTTACATGCATTTGCATAGTTGATGGGACTTTAAATTGGTATACATTTCTGAAGGGCAATATGTATTAAAAATCAGAAGAACATTCATACCCTTTGACATAGTACTTCTTAATTCCAGGAATCTACCCTAAGGAAACAAAGATGTGGATAAAAATTTGGCTAAAAGGCTATTCATTGTAGTAACAGAATCAAGAAAATCTAGTAACACACTGAATGTCTAAACATTTTATGAATGTTTAAGTAAACTTTACATTGTTCAATCAAGAAAATGTTTGTTGTAGAAGAATATTTAATGGCATGGAGAAATGTAAACATATATGCAAACATGTTGGAAAAAGTCTGAAAGAAATTATGCCAAAATATGAAGGGGAGGTTTTCTTCAGGTGGTGAGACTATTAATAATTTATATTCCCAATCATCATGTGTGTTTTTTACAATCAAAGTAAAACTATGCTTTATATGTTTTTTTAATCTACATTGATCTTCTCTTCTCTCATCCTTTCAGGAGAGGCAAAAAATGAAAAGGGACAGAGAAATGGAAGTGATAATGAAGTCAATGCAATTGAAAAATATATTGATAGGTATTTATGGACTATGCCTAGGTACCCTAAACCTCTGCCAGGAGTAATCCTACAAATTCATCCTTTTTTTGATGTTCTTGCCCCAATGGGGATGCTCATGGAACTAGAAAAAAGAGTCAAAGGCAAAAAAAGAAAAAGTTAAAATCATATAAATCATCTGCTTTCTGATGTCCCAGGGAGGAAAGAGTGGTGTACGCAGCTCTAAGCCTGGGAATCTCTTAGACTCCTAGTCTAAACCTTTATTTTTCTGTGTCCTACCCTTAAAGTTGGCCCAAAATTTAAAACAACGAATGAAGAAAAGGATCTAGAAACTTTGAGTATTTATTGTACACTTCCTCCCAACTTCTTGGTAATTGAGAGTATTAAGAAACAGGGCTAATGGAAACAGATTTGAGGCAGTTTATCCCCTTCTCCCAACAAGACATCTGTTGTATTAAAGATTCCTTTCTTCCTTGGAAATCTTTCCTGTCTCAACAATTGGATTTTTGTGCAATGAGCAACTGGACATAGACTGAAACCCCCTTGTGGTTTCAACAACAATTATGAGGACTCACCCAGGATGACATTGCTTGTGATTTGGTAGCTACAGAACACGGAAAGACCAAAAGCTCCCCTTAACAGCTTCCTGGCCATATTTGCCAAAGGACAGCTTTAGACACTAAGGCCAGCTCTGCCTTTACCAGCCTCCATTGCATTCTTACCATGGTCCAACACTTTGGTGATGCTTTCTGATTGCCTCTGAAGAAAGGAATTCTGGATTTGAATTTTGAAATTTGCATTTGGCCAGGCTGGTGAGCACTGTTTGAAGGTACTTCACAGTGAGAGATTCCTTCTCAATTTGAGGAATTCACATTTGTCTGGGGCTAGATAAGCCCCTACCTGTTTGGTTTGTGAGAGTGAAAGGTAACCTGTTTTGTTTGGCACTCCCAAGGCTTATTAGATGAACTACATATTATGCTGAGTGTTTGTCTATATTGGTGTTTGACACATAAATGTAGAGTCTATTAAGCTCTTTGTCTCTATTTTCTTTTTGCCTACCTTAAATTTGCTGTTGTTGGCATTATATGTGCAGTTCAGGGTATGGGAAGTTGAAAGACACTTCTAATGGTAGTTTCTCTTGCAGCAGGTTCTAAGATCTAAAAGGTTAAAAAATACCTCCAACCTAAGGTCTGGGAGATTAGAAGACATCTCTATCTTAAGGTCTAAGAGATTAAAAGACATCTTCATCCATGGAGACAGCCTGGCTGAGATGTGGAGATACCTGCTGTTGGAAAGGGAAAGAAAAGAACAGAAAAAATAATATATACAGATTTGGACAGAACTTCAGAGGATCTCATGACTCGAGCTCTGAGATGAAAACTATTGAAACTTTGCTTGTGGGTATGTATGTATTACATGTGTTTTATGCATGTATATTTAATATATGTCTACATGCTACCAAAAATGGCTTTTAAATAAAAAGGACTCTCATAAATTAAATAAATAAGCCCAAATACTTTTCAAGTTCATATGAATTTAGTAATCTTTGATAAACAAGCTGGTTTTTAAGTATAAATAAATTAGAATAAACAAACCTCATAGCCATCTGATCTTTCACAAATCAGAAAAAAACCTTACAATGGGGAAAAGAATCCCTATTCAATAAACGGTGCTGGGAAAATTGGATCACCACATGTAGAAAACTGAAACAGGATCTGCACCTCTCACCTCTGACAAAAATCAAGTCACCGTGGATAACAGACTTAAACCTAAGGCATGAGACCATAAGAATTCTAGAAGAAAATTGTTGGAAAAACTCTTATAGGAATCAGCGTAGGCAAAAAAATTTATGAAGAAGACCCCAAAAGCCATCATAACAACAACAAAAATAAATAAATGGGACCTGATCAAATTAAAAAGCTTCTGCACAGCCAAAGAAACTATCACTAGAGCGCACAGACGACCTACAGAATGGGAGAAAATATTTGCATGCTATACATCTGATAAAGGGCCAATAACTAGAATCTATATAGAACTCAGGAAAATCAGCAAGGAAAAATAAAACAAACCCATTAAAACGTGGGCCAAGGACGTGAACAGAAACTTTTCAAAAAAAGACAGACTAATGGCCAACAAACATTAAAAAATGCTCAACATCTCTAATCATCAGGGAAATGCAAATCAAAAGCACAATGAGATATCACTTAACACCAGTGACAATGCCTTTTATCAAAAAGTCTCAAAACGATAAATGTTGGTGTGGATGCGGAAAGACAGGAAAACTGATACACTACTGGTGGGACTGCAAACTAGTGCAACCTCTGCGGAAAGCAATATGGAGATACCTCAAAGAGATACAAGTAGATCTACCACTTGATCCAGCAATCCCATTACTGGGCATCTACCCAAAGGAAAAAAAGACATTCTATAAAAAAGACACCTGCACTAGAATGTTTATAGCAACACAATTCACAATTGCAAAGATGTGGAAACAACCAAGTGCCCATCAGTACATGAGTGGATTAATAAAATGTGGTATACGTATACCATGGAGTTCTACTCAGCCACAAAAAAATAATGGTGATATAGCACCTCTTGTATTATCCTGTATAGAGCTGGAGCCCATTCTTCTAAGTGAAATATCACAAGAATGGAAAAAAAACACTACATGTACTCATCATTAAATTGGTACTAATCGATCAACACTAATGTGCACATATGGGAAGTAACATTCATCGGGTGTCAGGCAGGTGGGAGGGAGGAGGAGGGGATGGGTAAATCCACACCTAACAGATGTTGTCCTGTCTGTCTGAGGGATGGGCATACTTGTCAGGCAGTGCAAAGGCAATTTATGTAACCAAAGCATTTATACTGCCGTAATAGTCTAAAATAAAAATTAAAAAAAAAACTCACAGCATAAAAAGAGAAACTTATGTTCCAAAGTTTGTAAAGATATTTTGGTTTTGGTCTCTTAATCCTAGTTGCATATATAGTTTCTTCCATTGACTTTACTGTATGTAGAAAGGTACATAAAAAATCTGTTTCTGACTCACTCTTTTCTGAGTACTGGTTGCAAGCTAGCCTGCTATGGGTACATTGTGTTGTCATAGCAAAGGCCTTTGCCTAGAAAAATTTTAAAAATAATCTTTAAACTGTTAATTTTTTTATAATCATTTATTTCAAAATGAATAAAATGGTTATTCATAGAATCCAAAGAGAATCTCAAAACAATCTTATTCTTTGGAAGTATTACATGTAATTAAATTTACACTTACATAGAAAAATGTTTTGAGACCAGTTAGATTGTTTTTAAAGTAGTTTATCTTGACACATATATTATGTACATATATGTATAAAAGTTATGATTGCATGCCATTTTTTGAGATGCCAAGGATGGATGTTAGAGGTTTATTTGGTCTATAGTCAGGTGATGTCAAGTCAATAAATTTTATATTGATATTTTAGAAAGATTAATTAACATCTTTAAGCAGTATATGTTCTAAAACTTCAACTGTATTTATAAAACTTAAAGATGTTATGTTGTTCAAAATAGCAATTTCTACTAGAATACTTATGTTTGTTATTTTTGTATGATTTTTTAAATCTAAAAATAGTTAAAACTATATTTTATGAATGTTTCTTAGTCTGTTTTAAAATTCATTTCCCAATTTTATTTATAAAAATGTGTTTAGATATTAAATTTGTTTAGACATTAAATAACCTTGTTGAGGACATAATTAATCATATTGGTTGTATCTCTAACATTCACAGGCTACCAAAATGGTTAAGTAAACTGCTAAAATAAATTAGACAAATATAAATGAGATAAATATAATAAAATTATAAGAATTTTTCTGTAGTCTGCTTCTTTTAAAACTTCTCAGATCTATATCTCAGAATTTCGAATTTGCTGTGTCTTACTGCTTTTAGCTTTTCCTCCCCTTGAGAAGGCCTGAGATGATAACCCTTTCCTTCAACCTTTTTGTTGGCTCCTGTAACGTTTTTCCCTCTGGTCCCAGCTCTGCTGTTAAGGATTGACAGTGAAATGTTTACCTTAAAGGTCTGAAAAGCAATATTTTTTTTCTTAATATATCTGAATTGTTCAACATTGTCAAAAATCTTCCCATGCTGTTACTAAGAGTTATTATATATATTCCCCTTCTCAAGGTATTAGTTTTCTAGTTTCTTGTTTCCTTCATAATATAATGTTCACTCATGACCCTAGACATAGTCTTCTTATGACTAATTAATTCTGGTACCCTTTCCATGAGGTTTGACTTCCAAGTTCTCTAAATTGTTTTCCCGTAAGAAGAAACAATTGCACTCAAGATGGCTTTTCTTTAACTTTTAGTAAGTGGCCTAAGAAACAAAGATTTTATGTTTTATCAGGATAATTTCTATGTCATCCTTATTAGGTTTTTGATTACTTGGGGAAACTGAGCTTTAAAAAGTTAAAGAATTTTCTTTTTTCTTTTTTTTTAATTATTTCAGCATATTGTGGGGGTACAGATGTTTAGGTTACATATGTTTCCCTTGCCCTCCCCTCCCCGCCTACCCCCCCGAATCAGAGCTTCAAGCGTGTCTATCCCCCGGATGGTGCGCATCGCACTCATTATGTATGTATACACCCATCCCCTCCTCCCCCCTCCCATCTGCCCGACACCCAATAAATGTTATTCTTATATGTGCACTTAGGTGTTGATCAGTTAAAACCAATTTGCTGGTAAGTACATGTGGTGCTTGTTTTTCCATTCTTGGGATACTTCGCTTAGAATGGGTTCCAGCTCTATCCAGGAGTATACAAGAGGTGCTATATCATCATTGTTTCTTAAAGCTGAATAGTACTCCATGGCATACATATACCACATTTTACTAATCCACTCATGTATTGATGGACACTTGGTTTGTCTCCACATCTTAGCAATTGTGAATTGTGCTGCTATAAACATTCGGGTGCAGGTGTCTTTCTTATAGAGTGTCTTTTGTTTTTTGGGGTAGATGCCCAGTAATGGGATTACTGGATCAAATGGTAGATCTACTTGTATCTCTTTAAGGTATCTCCATATTGCTTTCCACAGAGGTTGCACTAGTTTGCAGTCCCACCAACAGTGTATGAGTGTTCCTATCTCTCCGCCTCCACACCAACATTTATTGTTTTGGGACTTTTTGATAAAGGCCAGTCTCACTGGAGATAAGTGATATCTCATTGTGGTTTTGATTTGCATTTCCCTGATGATTAGAGATGTTGAGCATTTTTTCATATGTTTGTGGGCCATTATTCTGTCTTCTTTTGAAAAGTTTCTGTTCATGTCCATTGCCCACTTTTTGATAGGGTTGTTTGATTTCTTCTTGCTGATTTTCCTGAGTTCTAAGTAGATTCTAGTTATCAGCCCTTTATCGGATCTGTAGCACGCGAAAATTTTCTCCCATTCTGTAGGTTGTCTCTTTGCTCTTGTGACAGTTTCTTTGGCTGTGCAGAAGCTTTTTAATTTGATCGGGTCCCATTTATTTATTTTTGTTGTTGCTGTGATTGCCTTTGGGGTCTTCTTCATAAATTCTTTGCCTAGGCCAATGTGTAGAAGAGTATTTTATTGCCTTTAAAGTCTTCTGATTATCACACTTGGTTAAGTGAATTGCTATTATTTTACAATAACCTGTGATTCTGTTTTGATCAAATGTTTTAAGTCTTAATACTGTTGACAAATGTCTACAAAATCTAGATAATTTGAATGTTTAATTACCTGTAAGCTTCCATTTCCCTGTCATTTTCAGAACTGGGCAGGACTTATAACATTTTGTTTAGAATGTTTGTTCATTCTGATACTAGAGTCTCTAAATCCTTAGCTCAAATAGTTTTAACAAATGCTTATGTTTTTTGTGTTTTTTTTTTTGAGACAGAGTCTCACTCTGTTGCCCTCGCTAGAGTGAGTGCCGTGGCGTTAGCCTAGCTCACAGCAACCTCAAACTCCTGGGCTCAAGTGATCCTACTGCCTCAGCCTCCCGAGTAGCTGGGACTACAGGCATGTGCCACCATGCCCAGCTAATTTTTTTTTTCTGTATATTTTTAGTTGTCCAGATAATTTCTTTCTATTTTTTTTTTTTTTTAGTAGAGATGGGGTCTTGCTCTTGCTCAGGCTGGTCTTGAACTCCTGAGCTGAAACAATCCGCCCGCCTCGGCCTCCCAGAGTGCTAGGATTACAGGCGTGAGCCACCGCTATATTAATACTTTACTACATTGGTGGGGATAGGGTGGCAACTCAGCAACATGTACTAAAAAGTTTCAGTCACATGCCCAATACTTTTTTTCTTCCTCATACCCCAACTATGTTCCATTTCAGCAAGAAACAGCTAGATAGATCGATGTCCTGATTCCCCAAGATTGAGGAATGAATGAACAGGGGAGTTGTAACCAGCTCCATAAACCCCTATATATATATTTTTATAATCCTCTCCCTTAACTATACATTATCATTTGAGTTTTTCCACAGAAATGATGGACTCGAACTCTTGGCCTCAAATGATCCTCCCACCTCAACCTCCCAAAGTGCTGGGATTATACATGTGAGCCACCAAATCTTGTCTGAAATGATAGATTTTCTACAAGACAAAAGAGTTCAGATTCTAAAGGCCCTAGGACAGACTTCCTGGTGCCAAGACTCATCATCCTCCACAACCTGCCCCCAGTGCATGTAGCCCATTGTGAGATATACCATGGCCTAACCTAAGGCACATGACCCCTCCTTTAAAAGTCAATAATATTCCTTAGTTGGAGAGATGGATTTGAGGCAGCTTCTACCATTCTTCTGACAAGATGTTTGTCATATTAAAGATTCCTTTCTTCCTTGGCAAAAAAAAGGAAAAAGAAATAGGACTACTAACCTCAAGCAGGCAATTCCCTGCTTACATCAACCAAGGTAATGGCTGGGTAGCAGAGGGGAGAGCAGTTCTTTGATGAACTCCATGCCCTATGGTCCAAAGCCTTTACCCTGTTTTTCTTGCCTCCCTCTCAGCTCTATGTCTACTCCTCACACATGCTCTGTCAGCCAGTTGGAGCCACAAACTGCTAGAGTGTGTGGCAATTTCAGGGAATAAACTATATACAGATTAGGTAAATTTCAGGTATACAGCCTTATTATTTAAATTAGCTAGACACAGCTTACTTATTAATTAGGCCCTTAAAGAGGTTGTTGCTCCAGATTTTTCTCCAAGGCTGGACAACTCACACATTTGACCCTCCCTTTCCCTGACAGGCAAGCAGGCCCACTGCTCAGGGATAAGGTAAAAATACACCTTCTTTAAGTGTTCCAAAACTATGTAACATATAATATTTATTTTTCCTACTAATAAAAGTAATATTTTGTTAAAAGTTTTCATAAAATAAAATTATAAATTAACACCAAAACTCTTCCACAATCCCTTTACCCAGATACAATTACTACTACTTGAGCATGTGCTTCTTATATATTCTATATACAAAATAAAACTGGATTTACATTATAAAAATGGCCACATAGCATCCTACCACATGGTTATAACATAATTTATTTCAACTATTCTTGGCGATTTAGAATTTTTTCAGGTTTTCATTGTTATAAATCACAGTTAGATGAGCATCTTTGTCTATATATTGCTAAGAATTTTTTCTTCAGGGTAAATTTCTAGAAGTGTAATTGCAGGTAAAAAAGAATGATTAATGTTTAGGACATATTTCTAAATTACCATCCCAAATTTTGCCAATTCACACTACCTCCAGAGTACCTTGGCAATTCTTGGTATGTGACAACTATGGGACAATATTTTCAGTATAGTTTGGGAACCCTGACCCTGTCCCAAATATGCAAGGGTCTTACCTATTTATTCGCATCCCACTTTACTGTAATTTACTACCTATAATCAGAAATATTCTCTGTGGGTTTCCATACGGATCTTTATAGAAAATGAAATTAGTGGTTTTATTATCTGATATCTCTTATTTACATTGTTTTAATTCCACCTGCATCCTAAATCTCACTAGAATGTAATAAAAATTACAGAACAAATGTCTATGTGAAAATCTTTATAAGCTGCTCTCGTGATTTCAGGTGGCCAAACAGACCACCAAATAAATGTAAAGTGTAATTCCCCAACGTTTTGTGTATTAGGTTTCATAACTCTGTCAATTCCTGTGAAAGGTATATGGGAGAAGACTAACATTTCTTGAATGGTAACATGTGCAATAGAGTGTGTGCTTTTCATTTTATACACGTAATCCTATTTAATCCTCACAAGGCTCTTAGATGGAAATTCTCAATATGTTATTTTACTGATGAGAAAACTGGGGCCTAGGGAAGCTACATAACTCTACTCCAAGGACTAGAAATTTACAGAGCAACAGGTGAGACTCAGGTCTATCTGGCACCACAGCTAGAGCTCTTTCCACTTCACTACATGAAATTCTAAAAGATGAAGTTGAAACAGAGATATTGCTTCTTATGATCAACAATTTGAATTTCCCTCTAATGTCTCATACTATATTTGATTCTACATCCAGCCAAAAACCTTCTGGCATGAACCATTAATATTCTGAAGATGAACCAATAAGTAATTGCAGGACACATTAGAAGTCTAAATACAGCCACCTAATAACCCAACACACCTGTATAAAATATATGATATTAAATCTGCTATTGTAAGGCAAGATGACTTACACCAAGTGATTCCAATTTTAATGCTTTTTATTAGTCTACCTTTAGATGTGTACTTGTTCATTTTACAACACTGGGAGAGAACATTGACTCTCATATACCTTCATTGTAATTCTTGCTAACATCTAAGAGTTCCACACAGATATCTGAGGGAAGAATACTACCTGTATGTCAAGGTACAAGTTACTTAATATGAGGTCAGAACTAGTCTAATGTATGAATCAACTTCATTCAGAGCATCTCCCTACCTCCTCTCCTTATAAGGAGTGGCTTGCTTTTCAGTTGTTTGTTTCTTGTGTCTTTGAATGAATTATTAACCACTTGCATGAGAATCCTATAAATGTTTGGGAAACAATCTTTGAGATAATTCTTTTTGTTCACAGGAGCCATCTTGAGTGCATTAAAGCTGCTGGAATTTACAAGATAGCACCCTCCTTACAGAACTGGTATTGTCCTAGATAAGGTCATGCAACAAGCCTTATAAGGCAATTTATGATTATTCTTCCAAGTTAGAGTTTCTCAACCTCAACCCTACTGGAATTTTAAGGCTAGATGACTCTTTTTTAAAATTTTTAAAAATATTTTTTCAGCTTTATTGAGGAATAATTGACAAAATTCTATATGTTTAAAGTATATAATTTGATACACATACATTGTGAAATAATTATTATAATCAAGTTAATTAACAGATCCATCACTTCACATAGTGCTATGGTTTGAATGTGTTCCCCAAAGTTCATATGTTGGAAACTTAATCCCTAATGTGACAGTGTTGAAAGGTGGGACTTTTAAGAGGTGATTAGGTCATGAGAGCTTTGCTCTCATCAACGTATTAATGTTGTTATCATGAGAGTGGGTTTCTTATAAAAGGATGAGTTTGACCTGTTCCCTCTGTCTCTCACTCTTGTTATGTCGTCTGCCACATTATGATAAGCAAGAAGGACCTCACCAGATGCCAGCCACCCAATCGTGGACTTTCCAGCCTCTATAACTGCAAGCCAATAAATTTCTGTTCATTATATCCTTCAGTCTGTGATACTCTGTTCTGTTTAGCAGCATAAAATGGACTAAGACACATAGTTAACTTTTTGTTTTGGTGAGAATGCTTAAAATCTACTCTCAGCAAATTTCAAGTACACAATACAGTATTATTAACTATAGTCACCATGCTGTACATTAGATCCCTAGAATTTATAACTTACAGTTTATATGCTTTGACCAACATCTCCCCATTTCCCCAACACTTTAGCCCCTGGAACCAATTCTGTGGAGGGGATTTCTGTGCATTGTAGGATGTTCAGCAGCATCCCTTGCCTTTGCCCAGTAGATGCCAGCAGCACCCCCACACCACTAAGTTGTGACCATCAAAATTGTCATCAAACATTGGCAAATGTGCCTGAGGGCAGGGGTGCAGGGGGCAGAATCTTTTCTGATTGAGAACTATTGCTCTAAATAAAGCATCCCCAACATTTTTGTAGTGAGGTGCTGCTTCTGGTTTCCACTCAAAGCTTGAGGATAGGAATAAAAAATAGTAAAATGGTTGTAGAAAAGAAAATCCCTGAGTTGAGCAGAAGTGATTAAGAGGGTAGGGTGTAGGGGGATTGTTGCCAGAAAACTACAGAAAAAATATTTAACTATAGGATTGATTAACATAACTGCTCAGCCTTCAAGATAAACCAGTCGAAGACCCCTCGTGCCATATCACCAAACACATTATTTACTGTTTCTTTTGCCAATGTGGCTTTGATGTTTTGATTTTGGCAATACAAAAAAAAAAAGTAGTGCTAAATATATTTTTATGAGATAAATTATAGAAATAACTTTCCTAAATAGTCCTTCTAATAATCTTATTGCCTAAATGGAATTTAACTTTCTTATTTGTAACAGAAAAATGATTTCCTGAATTTTTAATCTATTCATGGTTATAGTTATCAGAGAATAGGCTAGGACAATGGTGAAATACATTGAAATACACTCATGCACCCGGAACTAGAGAGGCCCAGCCACTCTGGAATCACTACAAGGATTATTCAGAGCTTGTGAGGTAAGAGACAGTACAGCAGAGGCTGGCTGGCCTTTAGCCAGTAAAATCGTGTTAGACCTGTTTGGTTCATGTGTGATTGAATTGGCTTGCAACAAAACATACAAATATGAGGCCAAAATGGTAACCTTTTCTGGATCACTAAGAAAAATTCACCAATACAATTGAAAACATCAAAGTTCAAGCTCATATATCTACTCCTTAAATCACAACAAATTTAATGTGTAAAGTCCAACCACAAAGTGGACGGCTATGCATTTGAAAGGAAAATAAAGAAATTGGTTTCAATGTACACAGAGATTTAGCAGGCAAAAGTTTTGTTACAAATATCTTTTATATTATGTAGCCCCTCCCTTTTCATTTTTTTAATAAAGGCACCAAGTCTAAAATTCCTTGAAAGCCACTGAGAATAATGTGAAAATATTATGTTTTTATCTCAGCCTCCCTAAGTCACCCTTAATTTGCAGTGTCAATATTAACTCAACAAAGTATCTCAGTGCTTCAAGAGACATAGTGTACTGGCGGAGAGAAGGAGACCTATACTGAGCTTTTGACAATAGGCTCCTGCACAGACCATGAAACCCAAAAGCTCTTGCTGATTGATGCAACGATTGCAACTAAAGAGAACCTCAGATATTTCTCTGCCTTTTGCCTTTGCCAGCCTAATCCAAATCTGTTCAACTTCAAGGTTTAACGTAAGCCTCTATGGTTTACTCAAGGTTTGAAATAAAAATGTCATGAATATCGTGTGTTTCTTTCTACATTACTCCCACTCCCAAGAAGTACAAAGCAGAAAAATTAAAACCATCAATAATCCCACCCACCGAAACATAACATTTTGGTATATAAATAAGCATTTTCTATGTAGACATGCATTTTAAACAAACAAAAAGGATCATTTGACATAGTCTTTCAACAAATGTTTTTTCTTATCTATTTTATATATATTTTGAATTCAACATACTTATAGAGAAATACACAGATTATAAGTATACAGCTCAATGAATTTTCACAAGGTGAACATGCTGCATGTATTCATCAACCAGGTCAAGAAATAAAATATTACTGGCACCCTAATACTTTGTGTGTCCTCTCAGCAACTACCTACCCACAAAGTAAAACACTCCTCTCTTCTTTCACTGTCCACTACTTTTATGTTTCTGAAGACTGTATAAATGGAATTATAGAGTACATACTTGTTTTTATAATCTAGCTTCCTAGATTCCTTCACATCTCATTATATTTATAAGATTAATCTAAGCAATTGCATAGAAGTCCATTGTGTGAATATAAAACAAGTTATTTATTCATTCTACACTTGATGAGCATTTGGGTTGTTTCCAGTTCTTGGCTATTATGAATAATGCTTTCAAGAACATTCTTATACATATCTCTAGTGTATTTATGTTCACATTTCTCTTGCATTAATATATTAATATAATTAAGAGAGGAATTCCTGTGTCATAGGCTATTAGCTTTAGTATAGTGTGTCAAACAGTTTTCCCAAGAGGTTATATAAATTTACACTCACAGCAGCAATTCATGATAGTCCCAGATGTTTTACATTCTTGCCAATACTTGTTATTATCTTTTTATTTTAGCCTTTCAGGTGGATGTGTATTTATTTCTCAGTGTGTTTTTAATTTACAATACCCTGATTACTAATGACACACAGAAGCTTTTAATATGTTCCTTGGCCATTTGGAGATCCTCTTGCAAAGTATCTGGTCAAGTATTTTACCCATTTGTCTGTTGGGTTGTCTTTGTTGATTTGTAGTTCTTTAGATATTCTGGTTACACCAACTTTGTTGAATCATAGTTTTTAGAAACATCTTCTCCCAGTCTGCAGCTGGCTTTTTCACTCTTAATGAGGCCTTTGATTAATGCCAGTTCTTAATTTTAATGTCCAATTTTATAGCATCATATTTTATTAATAGTGTTTTAAGAAATCTTTGCCCAAAGTAAGATATCCAGTTATATCTTTTCTAGAATCTCTATTGTGTTATCTTTCACATTTAGATCTACAATCCATCTGGAATTTATTTTTATATGGTATAACAGAGGTGAGATTTCCTTTTTTTCTGTTTATAACCCAATAGACTACAAATCCGGCACCATTTATTGAAAAGGTCATCTTTCCCTACTGGACTGCAGTGCCACTTTTGTCTTAAATCAAGTAACCATATATGGATGGATTAGTTTCAGAACTCTATTTTCTTCCATTGTTCTAGTTATTTAACTGTGTGTATTGATCTGGTATATATTTCATTTAATGTTCCCTAGGTATTTGACATTTTTATGGTATTATGAATATTATCTTTTTCAAAAATCTTATGATTGTTTCTGGCTTATATAAATAATATTATATATTTGATCTTATATTCAGTGACCTTGATAATTCACTTATTAATTTCAGTAGCTTGCTTATAGATATTTTTGGATTTTCTACATACATGATCTAATCTGTGAATAATAACAGTTTTATTTCTTCCTTTCCAACAATTATACCATTTTTTCCCTGCCTTGTTACACTGGCTAGGACCTCTGGTGTAATAATAAATGGAAGGCTTGATAATGAGCAACCTTGTCTCATCTCCAGTTGTAATGTGTATTGAGGGGTCTTTCAATATTTCACTACTAAACATAATGTTTCCTGTAAACTCTTACATTAAAAATCATATTATCAGATTAAACAATTTCCCTTATTTCCCAAGTTTGTTAAAAGTTTTATCTTTTTAATTTTGAATGGGTATTAGATTTTATCAAATATTTTTTCTGCATCTACTGAGTTAAAACATGAATATCTCCTTGATTCTGTTAATGTGAATTACATTCATTGATTTAAAAATGTTAAACCACCTTTTTATTTCTGAAATAAGCCTGACATTTTTAGGATATATTATCCTTTTTAATGTAGCACTGCATTTTATTTAATAATATGTTAGGATTTTCTATTATACATTCTTTTGAAAACTTAAAATTTAACATGTGAAAATCTATGTCAATAAAAAACAGATATACATTATCGGTTTTAATGACTGAATTCTTTTCCATAATAATGTACCACAATTTAAACTCACTGATGAATACTGAAGCTGTTTTCATAATTTTGCCATCATAAACAGCATTATATTGAACACCCTTGTACATACATATTTAACTTGTACCTTTTTCCAAAGTACTGATTAGTGCTATCTTCTTGATGTCACTTGAACTCAGCAGTAGCTTAATAAATATTAATTGTCAAGAATCACAAACCCAGATTTCCTGGTTGCTTTCTACAGGTTTTCTGAGTACCCACTGCTCCCTAATGTATCATCTTGAGTCTGTTACTATTGGCTCCAACTGAAGATTGATACCTATTCAAAAGAAAATAGGAGCTGGGAAGGGAAACATCTAAACACCTCAGTGCTAAAATGGAAAATCAAAAAAATACTTTATGAACCAATGGAAATGTGGTCTCAGGAAAACTCAGGTAATGACAAGAACAAAGTGAGTGAAATCAGAAACACCAGGTTCATATGCCAATGACCAACTGTATAATCTTAGGCAAATTAGTTCTTGCTGTAACCCTGTTTCTTCACCAATAAAATAGAAATATATTAATATTAGAGGATTGTTAAGAGGATAAAATGAGCAGCTCCTACTATTACACATTTTACAGAGTTGGCGTTTAGTAAGTGACAGTTCCTTAAGTTTTTCTTGAGTTATGAGGCTGTTTTAAAAAAGCAAAGGAAAGTCTAGAAGGAATTTGCTAGTTTTTTATTCAAGAGGCTTAGAAAGAATTTTATCCTTTTCTATATCGAGATCTTCCTTTGAACCTTAATACATAAAAACAAATAGAATACTTCCTATACTTGAAAACTGCCTGAGAAAAAAAGGATCTATATTATTAAGGAGATCATTTATTTTACATGGTCACCAAAGTATCTCCTCTGTGTGACTTTTTATCTTGTCATGCAAGGAGAAAAAGCTAGAGAGAAGTCCCAGTTTAGAGATGACAGAGTAGGTATTTCTTAGTTATGAAATAATTGAGTCATACTCTCAGTCTATACCTTTTGATCTGAGGGTGGTGACATAAAATTAGCAGAAAGCACTTGGGATATGATGCATTAGTTAATTATTTAAAGCTACTGGCACTTATGCCAGAGGTATTTTATCCTTAATGACAACCATAAGTCTATAGGGCAATATCCAGTGTGCTCATCTCTTTGTGCTTCCACTCCAGGTCCTAGTTACGTCATCTGGAGCTACAAGAGTTAGTGTAAACCTTATTTATATGACAATCCTTCAACCATTTAAAGTCAGTGCTCATTTCTCAATGTTCTTTTAAATAAGCATCATTATATAAATCCAGTTGACAGAAGAACTATAAACTTTTAAAAGCTAAGGTAAAACCATTTCCAAGAAATAACTCATGATATCTAGTCTTCTAGGATGAGGCCATTCCTATGTTTATTAAACAACCCAAATCAATACTCCTGTAAAACAAGTGGTTAGTTAAAAAAAAAAAAAAGTGATGAAGTGACCCTTTGCTAATATATTTTTGTATAGCATTTGAATATCTGAACGATTTTAAAATTTCTTAATAAATGCTGACTTATCAAAATGTTGAATTGATGACTTAGGGAAGGGAAAGAAGAGGTTATATAATAAATGTTTTCCTTTTAAAAAAATTTTTGCTAGACAGTAAAGAATAGTTGTGGGCTGCAGGAAAACTGCCCAAGTGTGGTTGATGTTGGAAATTACTCTTCTAAATTCCAAATATGTTAGAGATCTAAGAGACTTTTAAAATCACCAGTTTAGCTCTTTTTTTGCTACAACAGTGGGTCCGGTGGTCATCTGTGGCATATGTATCTCACTCTGTAAACCCATATCTTGCTTTTGCTCTGGAATCCTATCTTTCCCTCCTCAATAAACCTCATTTTCATGCTTGCCTTAAAAAAATAAAAATAAAAAATAAAATCACTAGTTCAATCCTCTTATTTTAAAGATAAGTGAAGTATCTCAAGAATGGAAAATCAAACATTGTAGGTACTCACTATTAAACTGGAACTAACCAATGAGCACACATGTGCACAGAGGTAAGTAAAACTCAGTGGAAAGCAACCAATGGGGAGGGGGGAATAAACCAACCTAATGGGTACTATGGACTCTATCTGGGTGATGGGAACAACTATAGCCAGGACTCAGGCACTACAAAACGATCTGTGTCACCTAAAACATTTGTACCCCCTTAATATTCTGAAAAAAAAAAAACATAATATGAGGAAAACTAGCCACAGCAAAAAAAAAAAAAAAAAAAAAAAGACTTGCGTGAAGGTTGTTCGACTGGTCAGAAGTGGGACTGACTTTCCAATCCCAATTTAGTGCTGTTTCTACATTCTTCACTACTTTCTGTTGAAGGGGAAAGATCAGCTATTGTAAGATTCATAAGAATCTGAAGGTGTTGAATTTTAGTAGAGGAACACAATCGAAAACATCCTGACTTGGTTTGGATGGTCTGACTTTTAGTGACAACTATATAGTAGACATGCCTCCTAGAAAACCTAACCAAGGAGTCCCTCATCTACCACACTCAGTGGCAAAGCGGCTTGGACTTTAAGATTCCTGTGTTAAGAACTGTGGGGGGCCGGGCGCGGTGGCTCACGCCTGTAATCCTAGCACTCTGGGAGGCCGAGGCGGGCGGATCGTTCTGAGCTCAGGAGTAGGAGTTCGAGACCAGCCTGAGCAAGAGCGAGACCCCGTCTCTACCAAAAAATAGAAAGAAGTTAATCGGACAGCTAAAAATATATATAGAAAAAATTAGCCGGGCATGGTGGCGCATGCCTGTAGTCCCAGCTACTCGGGAGGCTGAGACAGTAGGATTGCTTGAGCCCAGGAGTTTGAGGTTGCTGTGAGCAAGGCTGATGCCACGGCACTTGCCCCAGGCAAGAGAGTGAGACTCTATCTCAAAAAATAAATAAATAAATAAATAAATAAAAATAAAAATAAAAATAAAAGAACTGTGGGGAAGGATGGAATCCAAAACCACCAATTAAGCCTGGCTACAATGTTAACTCACACATCCCCCACAAAAAACTAAGGCTGCTCGAGTATAAAAAAAAAAATCTTTTCCCAAAAAGAACCAATTTACAAGAGTATTGGTTATTCTCCTTTGGCATTACCTTCACAAATTCATTAAACTCCCTTCTCTGCCTTATGGGGTCGCACAAGCATTGGCCGTGTTCCTTCGTGACCCCTGCCTGGTACTCCACATTTCCCTTCCACAGGTCCAGCTCTCCCTGGCCTAGGCGTGAGGGCTTCCCACTGTTGCTAATCCCTGGGCATCTCACCATTTCCTTCTGGGTTCCCTTAACCCTGGCCGCACCTCTGTAAATAGTCTCTTCATTAAATGTTATTCAGAATCCAAGTTGTGTGTGTTCCCCATTTCTTGCTGGAGTCCTGGATGATACACAAGCCTCTTTACATCTTTCCCACACAATACCTTATACTGAATTGAGGTTTATATTGCATTCCTTAAGGAAGATTAAAACAGTTCCACTATGCCCCACAGAGAGAGTTGACTTCTTAAGATTCCTTCTTTGAAAATCACCAGATACCTGTTTGCATATCTTTACCTCAAGTATATTACAGTTAGCAGAAAATACACATCAAATATTTGCTTTATATAAATAGACAGAAAATCTATTTTTAAAAAAAAAGGCAAGAGCACCAGTTCTGCACATTCTAACAACAGGCTTTCATTTCAATAAGGCTTGAATAAAATGCAACAATTTCAATTCCCTGTCAAAACTCACTAAAGTAGAATACATCTGTGTAGCTACTTTCAGAAAGAACTATTTTTGGAAAGCAGTTGGCAAAATAGTCTTCTGTGAAAAACATTCACAGTATTTCCTAAAGGTAGTCTAGTTTCTCCAGAAACTTCAGAGAATCTCTAAAATGCTTTGGTATCAGAAATAAATAGGGAGAGGCCTGAAGTATGAATTCAAAGTTAATGAAGGCCAAGGAGAGCATAATTTCTTGCTTTTGGACATGATGGACTTAATATTGCTACTTTGCCATAAGAAATAAGCCAACTACACACACACATGCATGCACACACACAGACACACAAACACACACATGCACAGAGTTCCATTAGAGGTTCTTTATACTCACTCTCCTTCTTTCCTTTGAAGCAGATCCCTTTCCCCCACCCTTTTCTTAAGGAACATGTCCCTGAAAAAAGTCCTTGTTACACAATTATGGAATTTCTGATTTGGGTATTAGAGATCACGGAGTCCAGCTCCCTAGCTAATGCATAGATAGCCAAAAAAATCATTCCTAGTACCCTCAAAACCTTGTATTTGCTCCAAATTTTCTTTATTCAACTTTATATTTCTTCTAAATCATTTTAACAAGCTTCTAACTCATACTCACTTTCTTATGTTAAAAAAAAAAGACCTTCAATGGCTTTCCTTTGCCCTCAAAATAAATTTCAAATTCCTGTGCCTGCGTGTAAAGTCCTTCATAATCTAGCCCCTTCTAATATCTTCAGGCTCTTCTCTCATATTTCTCCCATTTCAATTCTGAGATCCAGCCACACGCAGTGTTCTCACACCTCTGGACTTTGGCTGATGTTTTCTCCCACTCTGTCCCATCCCCAGAGACATCCCTTTGGTCTTATCCTACCTTCAAGTGTAAGCTTAGATATCACCTCTTCCATGAAGCCTTCCCTAATACAGCAATGTTTAAGTTAGGCTGACAGTTCAATATGCTTCCATACTATTTTAAAATTTCTTTTTTTAGTACTTATCATAGCCTGATATAATTATCCATTTATTTGCCTGTCTCTTCCACTAAACTAGAAGTTCCTCAGGAATAAGAATATCTAGGCTATTATTGGATCGCTAACACCTAGCACAGTACACGGTATATGGAAAGAGTGCTGTAAATGTTTATTAAATGAATGAAATAACATCTGCTCTCCTGTGGCTTTTTACCTACTGGTATGCCCTCTGGAGCTACATAGATCCATTCTTAGATCAATAGATGATGTTGCAGGGAAGCATCCTTGATAAGGGGTCTTATCCCAGCTCTAAGTCATTCCTGTCCCCCCTAAATGCCAAGATATTTATTCAGTTCTTTATATATGAGGCACCACTCTAGGCATTGAAGATACAGTATAATAAATAAGACAAACAACAATCCTTGCCCTCGTGGAGCTTTTAGGTAGGGGGAGATTGGCATAAAGCAAAATGAGTTAACTTATACCAGCCATTATAATGTAATAAGTACATGGGAGATAAACAGAGCAAGGGAGAGGAAAAGGGAGAGGGAGAAGGAAAGCCATAAGGACATGAAATTTTAAGAGAGAATGACTCAGGCAGATATCAGAGTTCTACAAGCAGAAAGAAAAGCAAGTACAAACGTCCTCAAGCAAAACTGTCCCTGGAGTGTTCATAGAACACCATAGAGGCCAGTATGCCTGGAGCAAAGTGAGCAAGGAAGGGAGTAGCAAGAAATGCAATCAAAGAAGTAAGGAAGTTAGAAGTGGGGAGAAGCACTTAGGTGATGTTAACCATGGTAAAAATTGACTTTTACTCTAAGTGAAATGTGGAGCTACTGGAAGATTATGAAGAATAACATGATCTGAGATTTTTAAAAAGATCACTCTAGAAGCTGTATAGAGAATAGATTATAGAGGAATAGACCAGTTAAAAGGCTACTGTAATAATTCAGCTAACAGATGGTGGACCAGGAGGGCAGCAATAGAGACACTGAGAAGCAGTCAGATTTGGATATATCTTAAGGGAAGGGTCAACATGATTCCTAATGGATTGGATGTGGAATGTGAGTGAAGTAAATAGGTCAAAGCTTAAGGACTAGAAATATTGAACTGCCATTAATTGAGATGGGAAAAACTGTGAGAGGAGTAGGGCTAGGGGAAACGAGGTGGAAGATCAGGAGTTTAGTTTTTGATGTATTGACTTTGAAATGCCTGTTGTATATACAAGTAAAGATCTTGAGTAGGCCACTGAATATTTGAGTTTGGAACTCTCTGAATAAGTCTGGGATAAAGATATAAATTTAGGAGATATTAAAATATATATGAGATTTAAAGCTATGGTACAGGATTAGATCACCAGGAGAGTGAGAACAGAGAAGACCAAAGATATGAGGACTGAGCTGTTGAAAGATATGGTATCTCTTCAATATTAAGAGGAAAGATAGATAAGAAGGAACCAGCAAAGGAAATGAAGATGGGGTAACTTATTATATATTAATGGAAATAAAAACAGGAGGAGGTGGTATTCTGGAAGACAAGGGAATATAGTGCTCCAAGGAGGAAGGAGTGATCAACTGAGCAAATGCTACTGATGAGAGCTGGGAGGGAATCAATGGACGTAGCACTGTGGAAGTCACTGGGAATATTAACCAGAATAATTTCAGTTCACGATGGCAACAAGAGCCTGATGAGTTGGTTTATATAAGAGTATGTAATTAGAAGATATAGAAACAGTGAATATGGACAGATATATTAACTCATTTAATTTTTATCCTCACTACAATCCTATGAAGTAGGTAGCATTCATCTCATTCTCTGGATAAGGAAACTGAAATGCAAGACAGGGAATATGGTAGGCTGAATAATGCTGTTCTTCCAAAATGTACACGTCCTAATCTCTGATACCTGTGAATATGTTATGTTACAGGACAGAGGATTATAAACGATAGTTAGAAGTTAGAAGTCCAAAAGCGGTTTCTGGGAGGGAGAGAAACTATTTGGAAAGGGCATAAACAAATTTTCTAAGGTGATGAAATGTTCTTATTTTGGGTGGTGGATGTATGTAATTTTCAAAATGTGTCAAACTGAGTACTTAAAATTTCTTCATACTCTGTGTTAATTATACCTGAAAAAATGTTGGATATGGCCACAGAGGAGGTCTGTCAAAGAAAAAGCATAAGCAAAGGTTAGGGGAGCAAGACGCATGGGCCAAATATAGGCAACAAAAACTAATGCAGTTAGCTTAGAGAAGTCCTTAAGCCCAGCTGCACATTAGAATCACCTGGAAAGCTTTTACAACTACAAATGCCAGTGCCAACCCAGAGATTCCAATTAACTGGTTTGTGGTGAACCCCAAGCATCGGTATTTTATATGCACTGCCATTGGCTCTCATATGAAATCATATTTGAGAACCAGGAGCTGAGAGTACATACAATGTAAAACAGACAAATTGTGAACATCCTGGAAGATGTGCTAGGAGTTTCAGTTTATTTAAGATGGGGCTGCAAATATACTGAAGGATTTTAAACAGGTGGTTGAAAACAGTCAGAGCTGTGCCTTAGGAAGATTTACCTTACACCTCTGTCCTCTGGCGTGTAGACCTAAATGTGGAGAGGCAAATTAGGAAGCTGGCCCAATTGTCCAGGCAAAAGGTAATGTGAGCCAGATCTAATGTGACAGTCTTCAGAATAAAAGAGGAAACAGATGCATTTTCTCAGCCAGCAATGAATAAATAGATGGATGAGCAGTTTCATTCATTCAGGTAACCAGAATGTATTTATTGAGCATTAATCTGTCAGGCTCTAGGAATAGAGTGGTGAAAAGATGAGTCCATGCCCTTCTAAGGCTTACATTCTAATGAAGGGCAGTAACATTTTAAATGCCAGAGGTATTTTCGCTATATGGAGGAAGCATGGAAAGAGAGAGAGAAAAGTTAAAGATGAACACAGATTTTAAAAAAAAAACTCAAAAAGAGGGAAAGACTTTTTCAGATAAAGAACACAAAGTTGAAGAGGAGAGGTTTGTTTTGATTTGTTTATATTTGTCATATCGGTAGGTAGGAATGTCTAGCAGATAATAGAATACATGAAGCTTGAGATCAAGAGAGATTTTGGATAGAGACACAGATGTTAGAATCATTCAGATCAGTGATATTAATAACTGTGACAATATAAGGAGAGAAGAGAAAAGGACTAAAGACTAAGCCCTCAAGAATGCCCAATTAAACGTTTCAACAGAGAGCTCAAAGAACAATAACTGGATCTGGACTTGAATGCTTATAGCAGCACAATTCACAATTGCAAAGATGTGGAAACAACCCAAGTGCCCATCAATACATGAGTGGATTAACAAAATGTGGTATATGTATACCATGGAGTACTACTCGGCCACAAAAAACAATGGTGATCTAGCACCTCTGATATTATCCTGGATAGAGCTGGAGCCCATTCTCCTAAGTGAAGTATCATAAGAAGGGAAAAACAAGCACCACATGTACTCATCATCAAATTGGTTTTAACTGATCAATACTTATGTGCACATATAGTAGTAACATTCATTGGGTGGCAGGCAGGTGGGAGGAGGAGAAGGGTATGGGTAAACTCACACCTAATGGGTGTGGTGTGCACTGTCTGGGGGATGGATACGCTTGTAGCTCTGACTCGGGCAACACAAAGGCAACATATGTAACCAAAGTATTTGTACCCCCGTAATATTCTGAAATTTAAAAATAAATTTTAAAAAAAGCAATAACTGTGAGAGTGTGTTGATGTGAAAGCTAAGCAAGGAAATTCACAGGATAGAATACAGCAGCGAAATTGATAACTAGATAAGCCTGTTGAATTTGAAGGTAGTAAATCATTGACAAAGCTGCTTCATTAGAATGGATGGGGGTAAAATTAAAATTAGAAGAAATTGATAAGTGATTAAACTACACGGAAGTAAAAGAAACAAATATTGACCCAAAATCTTGGTTTCCTCATCTATAAAATGGGGATAATAACACTGTACTTCACAGGCATTGGTTGTGAGGCTGAAATGAAACAATGTTGTAAAATGGCTTAGCACAGTGACAATAGCTCTTCGGAATTATTGTTGTCATTGTTGCTGATATTTGGTGATTAAAATAAGAAGATGGATGGTAGGTTCAGGACTAGTAATGTCATCAATATTTTGCTTTGCTTCATTTGTTGTCGTTTTAGGATGGGACAATAACTGATCAGAACTATACATAATGAAGAAGACACCAACAGAGATGAAGAGCTTGAACATGAAAGAGAGAGAGGAGCAAGACCCTACAGGAAGTGAGAGTGAAGGTGAGGGTAAAGAGAGAGGAACAAGATTTGGAAAGAAAGGGACTCATTTTTGTTGCTGGCGGGTGGGAAAGAGAGGATGTTTGAAGATCTAAGACATTTATAAATAGAAGTATAAAGAAGCAATCAGGCATGGAGGAGATATACTGAAGGATTTTACATCAGACTGCCTCACTCTTCTGCATAAAATAGGAGGCATGGTCATGTACTATGATGAGGATGGTAGAGTTGTTGTGGAATTGTTTTCAATGGAAAAGCTTGGGACAGACCCTGAGGATGCCAACAAAATATTAGTAAGGTACAGCCAAGTGGTATTAAGGACCCAGCTGAGAGCAATATAAATTTTCATTAAATCATGTTAGCATGATCTTTACTTCAACAATCTTGGAATCCTGGACTGAGTACAGAGTAAGGTGGTGGGTACCCAGGATTGGGTTAGCAAAGAAATACGGGATAAATCCAACAGGGTAAAAAATTACACGAATTAGCAAAGCACTGTTTAAATGTTTCCCTGTGGGATCTACATGAGAAGAGAGGTAAGTGAAGCCACCGAGGATGAAGGATTGGATAAATAGAATTAAAAGAATTATAGACCATGATGAGGACCAAAGGAAATATGCAAATTCAATTGATTCAGTAGGTGAGAAGAAATGGGTATGGGGAAAAGATCATAGTGAGTTCCTGTCACAGTGGTTTCTATAAAATCTGAATTCTAAAATTTTTCATTACTCTATTTTGCCTAGAAGAAAGAATAACTTCCGGTAATGAAGAAATGAATGTGGCTCCAGCTGCATTAACTTTATTTTAGGTTATCAAATATGCTATGCTCCCTCTGACCACAGGACCTTTCCACATGCTATCTCCTCTACCTCACTCAGTGCCACCCTCCTTCACCTAGTTAACTCATATTCATCCTTTAATTCTTGATTTAAATTTGACTTCCTCCAAAAAGACTTCCTTGACCTCTCAGGCAAGGACATGTTTTCATAGTCCTTTATAGCCCTCTTTCCAGGACTTATTATAATTGTAATTTTAAATACATTTGTCTGATTATTTGATTATTATCTTGTACAAGGTAAGCATTTAACAGATACTTAGTAAATGGATATGATCTTTGACAAAATGTGAGCTATAAGAAATCAATTTGCCTGAATTTTTTTAAACAGTAGCCACAAAAGACTTTCTTATATAATAGAGAATTGTACTGGTCAAATTATCTCCCTAGAGCTCCACTTTGAGAAATGCCTTCAGGGTTTATGATGCATGTTTTTAATTTATTTACTCTTTGAGAATTGAGTTTTGGCCAGAGCAAAAGTTATCATTTGTCTATTATGCCTTACGGAAACCCAAAGTGTAGAAAGCTGGATAAACAAGCAGTGTAACACCACCATTTGGGTCCAAAACTGAGCCATGTTCTTAAAAACAATGAGCCTGATATTCTTATGTGGCTAGTAACCTGTTTCCAAAAGCAATTACCATAGGATTATACACATGATTAAACATTCCCATGAGGCTGTCCAAGTTCCTGGTGCATTGTCTTTAAAAAAATCTTATTTCTTTAATATTGCCTCTAATATACTTTCCTACTTCATTTGGGGCCTAGGAGCTAAATGAATGGTGAATATTAGTGTGCATGGCATTTCTCTACATGTTGTTTGATGTATTAATATCTCCTATATTATCATCACTACTATCATTCCAGAGTCTAGGGGTAATGATTCATTATAGTTAACAGTCACAAAGCATGGCTCTGCCCCTGCCCACTCTCTAGAAACTCCAACCCCCTTCAGACAGCTTCCAAATAATTCTGGGAGTCCATAGAGGGTATTTCTCATGTGTTGTGTATCTATCCTTCCTACTCCAGCTCTCCTTGACCAGGTATCCTATTAACAACCATGCCAAAAAGTCACAGCTATACTGCCAATGTTTACCAAAGGGGCCACTGATACTGATACCTGCCAGAGACACTGCTTCTAATTCTAGTGTTTACCTATATCTGCATCAAGTCTGCCACTTTCCACTTTGTAGGGAGCTGATATCTGCAACAAGGGCACTGGCTCTTGTTGCTACTAAAACCACTGGCACAGTCTACTGTTTCTGCAGGAGCCGCTGGCATCACTGCTGCTGGCACAAAGCATTCCCATCTACCAAAGGTATCGGAATGAAACAGTCCTTTTAGCTTTTACTCAATGTTACTGTAGCCCCTCAGGGTAAGACTCAGGCCGGATTCCAGATGTGGTGGGCCAGAGGATAGTTATAGCACATATTCTATGATCAGAAAACGGTATCTACTCTCACCATGACCAACTATTCTTTTAACCAAGCAAGTATCGCTCTCACCTCTTTTCAGTTAAAGTGAATTCTATCCCAGAGTTCCTTTCAAACAAGCCCCTTGATGGGCACTTTCCACAAAGCCTGCTGATCTGCCCAGATGTGCATAGATTCTCAAAAAAATGTAGGCTTAAGCAAATATTCCTGCAACATATGCAGAGTCACATAGTGGCATCAAAAAGTTATTTAGGACATGAAGAAAGAGAAGAGAAAGCATCTGACTATTCATATGTAATGAACTAAATACTCTTTCAACATAAAACCACAGCTTGAGGATGAGGGTATTAATATGCACAACCCACCTAAGTACTGTTCGGCTCTAAGGCCAAGGTAATATTAGGTAGATTATTTATAGGTGATAAAATTGAGGCAACAAAACAAGTGAAAGTGCATTTTTCCACTAAAATTTTCCTTGTTCTAACTCATAATATTCATTGTCAAAGAATATAAGTAATGTATATTAAATTTGTTATATTGAATAACCCTTATTATATTTGTGCTTACATAAAACCTACAGATACTATTACTAATAATATCTAATATGTTTCCAACACATACCACTTGCCAAGTGCTGTAATGTAGGCGTGGATTATTTTATTTCATTTTCACAAACCTTCTAGATAGGTTCTATGATCAGCCCCATGTCACAGATGAGGAAACTGAGGCTTAGAAAAAAATAAGTGACCTTCACAGGGATGCAAAGCTGGTAAACAAAGAAGCCAGAAATGAAACCCAGACAGCCAGACCTCAGACTATATGCTTCTAACAACCCCCTCTTTAAACTGCTGGATACTACTGAGGGCTGAGGTGCAGGAGCGGAATTGATGAGCTCTTACCCTGATGAGTTGTACCGGATGTAGTTCCACTGGCCTACAATGATGGATTATCTTGTTACAGACCGATCTTCCCACTGGGGCAACTAGAGGACATCTGAAGCATGCCAAGGCAACTGGAACTTGAGGGACCAAGACCTCAGAAAAGGAAAACCCGGGGAGGTGAACTAACACTCTGCAAGCAGCTTTCTCCTCCAGGACATTTGCCTATTCTAGGTATAGTGTGAGAGACTGGCAAGCAAGGCAGGGGCTATGGCTAAGAGGCAGAGAAGCCAATAGAGTGTTTGCAAACTTGTAGGACTAGAAGGAAAAAAGTGGAGTTTGGGGCTCTCAAGGGAACCAGAACTTTAAGGACCAACATCCCAGAGAGAAGAGAAGCAAAGAAAAGTGAGCCTGACACTCTGTTCCTTTTCACCTTAAGGATTTGTTGTTTTCATCTGCTATGCAGGGCAACAGGCTAAGTAAGAAGCTAAGTAGAAAGCTGCTGAAAAGTAGAGCTGAGTTTTCAAGCAATTTCTTAGTTCTGTGTTCCCACAAGGCAGGAGAGGCCCTAGGAAACACAGCTGTTGTCAGCTGAGATCCCTAGAGAGCTACACTCTAGGCCTGGGACAAAATATAAATGGAGACTCAAAAAAATATCTTGCAACTCAACCTGAAATCAGCTCAATCCCTGACTGGATCAAGGTGATGGTCCTTAAACAAGCTGCCCACCACAGGACAGGGTGAATCTATTCTAGCAGAAGATAACATCATCCAGAATCACTACAATTTTTCATATATAGTGTCCAGCTATTTTTCATACATAACATCCAGCAGCTTCTCAAATATGATGTCCAGCATTCAATCAGGTAGCCAAGAAAGTATCATTTACCAAAAGACAAATTCAGGAAGAGATGTAGAACAAATATCTCGGTAAATACAAATTAATATTTACTGTATAAAAAGCTAAAAATAAAGTCTTGTGTGCTCAAAAATATAGGTAGAAAGATATATGACAATACAAAAGATTGAAACTGATAAATGTATTTAAACTACTATCAGGTCATAACATTGTCAAGGAAGTGGTAAAAGTACTAATTTATATTAAACTGCATGAAATCAAGGATGTACGTTGTAATCTCTAGGGCAGTAGTCTCATTGTAGTCTCAGGACCTCTTTACACTCTTAAATCTTATTGAGGACCCCAATGAGCTTTTGTTTTGTGAGTTACATTTGTTGATATTTATCATATTAGAAATTAAAACTGAGACATTTTAAAAACTGAGACATTTTAAAAACTGCTTATTTCTTGATTCATTTAGAAATAACAGCAATAAATCCATTACATACTAATACAAATAACATTTTTATGTGAAAATAACTATATTGCTCAAAACAAAAAAAACTATGATAATAACATTGTTTTACATTTTTGCAAATTATTAAATATCTGGCTTAATAGAAGACAACTGTGTCCTCATATCTGCTATTGCATTCAAGCCATTATGATATCACACTAATGCAACCTCTGGAGAACTCCATTATACATTCATGAGAGAAAATGAGAGAAAAAAGAAAGAGCAAAATATATTAATATTATCAATAAAAATAATTTTAATCTCAGACTCCTGAAAGACTCTTGGGAACCCCCAGGAGCCCCTGAATCACACTTTGAGAACCATTGAACAAATAGTAAAAGAATATATAGTTAAAAAGCTAATAGATAAGGGTATAGAGAATAATTGTTTTAATCCTAATTAAGGCTAGAAAGGACAAAGCACCATATACACACTTAAAAATAGAAAATAATAAGATAGTAAGCCAATAATTACATTAAGTGTAAATGGACCAAGACATCAATTAAAAGACGAAGTTTGACACTATGGATTTTTTTAAATGTTGCTTACAAAAGATAGCTTAAATATAAAGACGCAGAAATATTTAAAACACAAGAATGGAATAGAGACCAGCCTGAACAAGAGTGAGACCCTATTTCTACAAAAAATAGAAAAATTAGCCAGGCATGGTGACGTGCACCTATAGTCCCAGCTACTCAGGAGGTTAAGGCAGGAGGATCGCTTGAGCCCAGTAGTTAGAGGTTGCAGTGAGCTATGATGACCCCACTGCACTCTAGCTGGGGCAACGGAGAAAGACCCGGTCTCAAAAAATAATGGAATAAATATATCATGTAAACACTGACAAAAAGAAAGCTGGTATAGCTCATAATATCTGACAATGTAGACTTTAATGCAAGAAGCATTATTAGTGATAAAGAGGAATACTTATAAAATGATGAAGTAATTAATCTAGTTGGAAGATAAAATAATTCTAAATTTGTAAGCATATTATAAAATTGCTCAAAAATATATAGAACATAAATATGTAAGAACTGAAAGAAACATGGAAAACCACTTCATAATGGATAATACCTCACTCAATAAATAATAAAATGATAAAATAAGCAAAGTATAAGAATATAGAAGTCCTGGACATCATGAGTAACAAACTTGATCTAACCAACATTTTTAAGCACTGCAACTGAGAAATCATAAATGTTTACCAAAATTTATCATATATGAGATCATAAGGCATGTCTCAACATACTTTAAAGGACTGAAATCAGATATTTCATTGCTGATGAAATATAGAAACGCAACTGATTTATATAGATTGACTGTATATCCTACAACTTTACTGAATTCTTTATTAGTTCTAACAGGGTTTTTTATGTAGTCTTTAGGGTTTTCTACATGTAATATCATGTCACCTGCAAACACAGATAATTCCAAAAATGAAATTAATACCATTTATAATAGCACTAAAAATGATAAAGCACTTAGGAATAAACCTAACCAAGGAGGTGAAAGGCTTGCATAATCAAAACTATGAATGCTGATGAAAGAAATTGAAGAAGACATAAATGGTAAGACATCTTGTGGGTATAGATTGGAACACTTAATATTGTTAAAATATTTAATATCTATACTACTGATCTAAAGAGTCAATGCAATCCCTATCAAAATCCCAAGATGTTTTTTAAAGAAATAGAAAAAATAATCTTAAAATTCATATAGAACCACAAAAGACTCAAAATAGCCAAAGCAATCTTAAGCAAGAAGAAAAAAGCTACAGGTATCACACTACCTGATATCAAGATATATTACAAAGCTACTGTAATTAAGATAGTATAATAAAGGCATAAAATAGGTATAGATACATAGATAGAATAAATGGAATTCAATAGAAAGCCCAGAAATAAATTCTTATGTCTATGATCAAATGATCTTTGACAAGGATTTCAAGAATATACAATGAAAAAAGAACTGTCTCTACAATAAATGGTGTTGAAAAAACTGGAGATTCACATGCAAAATAATTAAACTGGACCCTTATCTCACACCATTTAAAAAATTAAGCTAAAATGGATCAAAAACTTAAACATAAGACCTGAAACTGTAAAACTAATAGAATACATAGGGAAAATATCTATGACATTAGTTTGGACAATGATTTTTTTTATATGACACCAAAAGCACAGACAACAAAAGCAAAATTAGACAAATGGGATTGAATCAAACTAAAAAGATTTTTCACAGCAAAGGAAACACTCAACAGAGCAAAAGGGTAACCTACAGAATGGGAGAAAATACTTGCAAACCATTTATCTGACATGGGTTGACATGGTTTGGATATTTGGCCCCTTCAAATCTCATGTTGAAATTTGATGTCCAGTGTTGAATGTGGGGCCTGGTGGGAGGTGTTTTGGTCATGGGGGTGGATCCCTCATAAATGGCTTGGTGCCTCCTCAGAATAATGAGTGTGTTCTCACTTTATTAGTCCATGCAAGAAGAGCTGGTTGTTTTAAAGAGCCTGGCATCATCTCCTCCCTCTCTTGCTCCGACTCTCACCATGTGACACGCCTGCTACCCCTTTGCCCTCTACCTTAATTGGAAGCTCACTAAAGCCCTTACCAGCAGCAGATTCTGGTGCCATGCTTCTTGCACAGCCTGCAGAACCGTAAGCCAAATAAACACATTTTCTTTATAAATTACCCAGCTTCAGGCATCTCTTTATAGCAGTGCAATACTAACATATGCGGTTAATTTCCAAACTATATAAGGAACTCCTAAACCTCAATACCAAAAAGACAAATAACCAATTTACAAATGGGCAAAGGACTTAAATAGCCATTTCTTTGAAGAAGACATACAAATGGCCGACAGGCATAGGAAAAGATGCTCAACATTGCTAATGATCAGGGAAATGCAAATCAAAACCACATTGAGATATCACCTCACACCCATTAGGTTGATAACTATGAAAAAAAGTGTTGTAAAAGATGTGGAAAACTTGGAACCTTTATACACTGTTGGTGGAAATGCAAAATGGTACAGCCATTATGGAAAACAGTACAGAGCTTCTTCAAACAATTAAAAATAGAACTATCATGTGATCCAACAATCCACCCTCTAGGTATATATCCAAAAGAATTGAAATGGAGATCTTGAAAAGACAGCTGCACTTCAGTGTTTACTGCAGCATTATTCATAATAGCCAATGTATGGAAACAACCCAAATATACAATGACATGAATAGATAAAGAAAACAAGGAATATTATTCAGCCTTTAAAGAGAAAGAAATCTTACCATTTGCAACAGCATTGATGGAACTGGAAGACATTATGCTAAATGAAATGTAACAGAAGTACAAATGTTGCATGATTACTCTTAAATGAGGCATCTAAAACAGTCAAAGGTAATAAAAGGAGATGATAGAATGATGGTTACCAGGGGATGGAGAGAAAGTGACATGAGGAGATGTTGTTCAATGGGTAAAAAGTTACATTTATATAAGGTGAGTATATTCCAGAGATCTGACGTTCAACATAGTGTCTGTAGTTAACAATTAAGTATTGTGTACTTAAAAATCTGTTAAGAGAATGAACCTTATGTTAAGTGTGCTTACAACACCACCATCACCACCACACACAAACTTGAGGTGATGGATATGTTTACTACCTGAATTGTGGTGATAGTAACATGAGTGTGTACAT
>RJWJ010009822.1:0-49134 GCA_004363605.1 Indri indri | reverse complement strand
ACCCGCATTCCTCGACTCAGGGCCCCCTCCTCTCCCTTCAAAGCCAGCAACAACAAACAAACTCTGCCATCTCTCTGGTTTTTTCTTCTGTCTGTTTCTTCCATATTCGGGGACCCTTGTGATTACATTTTGGACACCCCTATAACTCAGGATAATCTCCCTATTTTAAGGTCTGCTGCCAGGCACAGTGGTTTACCCTGTAATCTCAGCAATTTGGGAGACTGAGAGAGGAGGATCGCTTGAGGCCAGGGGTTCAAGACCAGCCTGGACCACATAGCAAGACGCCACCTCTAAAAAAAATTTTTAAAGAAAGCCGGGCATGGTGGCACATGCCTGTAGTCCCAACTATTTGGAGGCTGAGGCACGAGCATCGCTTGAGCCCAGGAGTTCACGACTGCAGTGAGCTACAATCGTGCCACCACACTCCAACCTAGGCAACAGAATGAGACTCTGTCTCAAAAAAAAAATTCTCGTAATTAGCAACCTTAATTCTCCTTTGCCATCTGAACTAGCATATTCATGGGTTCAGGAATTAAAACATGAACCTCTAGGATTGGGGGGCAGGACCTCCAGGGTCTTATTTTGGCAACCATGAGGATTAAACTGAATGAAACACAAACTTTGTTCTCATGGCTCTTATAGTCAAGTAAAGGAAATGTGATTCATTCCACGATAATAATAGCTGCTAATAGTTATTGAGTGCTTACTAAGTGCCAGCCTCTGTTCTGAGTTTATATATTCACTCAGGGGTTGGCAACTACTGCCCACCACCCATTTTTGTAAATAAAATTTTATTGGAACATGGCCATGTCCATTCACTTATGCACTGTCTGTGGTTGCTTTTGTATTACAACAGCAGAATTGAGTAGTTACTGCAAAGCTCATATGGCCCACAAGCTTAAAATATTCACTATCTGGCCCTTTACAGAAAAAAAGTTTGCCAAACTTATGTATTAGCTTATTTAATAACCTGTGAGGTCAGTACTCTTATGATCCCCATTTTACATATAAAAAACCTGAAGCACAGAGAGGTAAAGTGACTTGCCTCATATCACACAGCTCACAAGAAACAGAACCAGAATTTGGATGCCTTTTCATAGCACCTCTCCAAAACAACCATGAACTAAAGCCCCACAAATATGTACCAATGCAGAGGCAACAAAGAAAACAGAATACAGTTTGGAGGAAATTAATGAAGTGATCATTTATTAATATCAGGCTCCATCTATATGCTATGCACTGTTGTTAGAAACTCAGTGGACCCCATCTCATTAGAATCCTACAGGGGTAATATTATCCTTGTTTTAGAGACATGGAAACTGAGGCTTAAAGTCCCACAGCTGGTAATGGCAGAGCAGGGGTCAGACCCAGTTCCGAGTGATTCCAGAGTGTTTGCTACCCCCTGCACCACGTGAGCAAGATGACACTTCCGGCACAGGGAGTCAAGGAAGGCTTCCTGGCTGGTACGGTTTGAGCTGGACTTTGAAGAATGGATGGGATTTTGAGATGCAGAGATGGGAGCGGAGAATGGGGTCTCCCAGGGAAAAGAACAGCATGAAACAAATCTTGGAGGTGAAAAAGAGCATTCGGCATGTCTGGGGAATCGTCAAGGGGCTGTTTTGGCTGTTAGAGTTGAGAACTTAACCAAGGGAGCAGCAGGAAGTTGAACTGAAGAGATGAGAAAGCCTAATCAGTAGGATCTCCCATGCCGGGCTAATTGATTTCATTGAGCAAGAAGAAAACACATTCAAATTGGAGTTTACTTGTCAAAGTCTGGGAAAAGATATCTAAGGTGCGGTAGAAAAAATGGAAAGAGTAAAAAATGGGGACTTTGTTAAAGAAGAATCACAGAATGGCCAAATGAAACAATAGGGCACAGAAAACAGGGTCACATAAGAGCTGGTGGCTGACGGAACAGGGACAGTGATGCCATGGATGGATATAAGACGACAGCAGTAAAAGCCTGTCATGGCGAGTAGATGATGGATAAATAGTTATTTGGGGTTTAGTTCTGTGTGCAGTATCCCAGCATCACCCGCAGGTAGATGTATCTAGTAGACAGCCGGAAATGCAGAAAGAGAGCTCAGGGGACATCGCTGGGTCAGAAAGAGAGGTCTGTGTGTGCAGGTGATGGGTGCCACTGTGGGAGTTGACGACATCTCTGGTGCAACACGATTCTCTGTGATCTTTGCAAAGACACACAGATTCCATGGGTCCTTGCCAGTGTTATCTTTGAGCTCAGGAGTGGGGACCACTCTCTCACATGTTCATAACATTTTACACCAAGGCCAAGGCACTTACCCAAAGTTCCAATAACATCCAGGTGGACTTGTGGAGTGAAATCCAGGGCCCCCTGTCCAGGGCCCCTTTCTCTCTATTCCATTGCAATACCCACCCTTGGCTCCAGCCCTGCCCCCTGGGAGCAAAGTTTAGTCCTTGCAATCAGCGGATGCATGTCCAGACCCGAATATATTCTACGTAGAATCCAGGCAGCTTGCCTTTTTCTACAGCAGATCTTTCGCTTTTTGTTGATTATAAAGGCTGCCCTGCTCAGACAGGGTGATCATTCTATGAACGGATTATGGATTTTTGTTTGTCACCAATGTGTTCAGCATGTTTCACTTGCACCAATGTGCATTTAAATGTCATCTCAGCCTGTCCTAGTGAGACTCACATAATGTAAGGGTAGATATGTGATCATTCCAATTTCACAAATGAAAATAACCTGAAACCCAGAGCTCATATGTGGCTCCCCAATGTCACATAGTGTCCTGTTTTTTTCCCCAGAACCATCATTTCCAAATCAGCTTCCAAGTGTCAGGGAGGTAGACTGGGCGTGTGAGTCCTGATAGAATAATTGTGTTCCTAAAACAGTAAGTAGACCATAATAGGCCATGTACTGTTCCTCCGATAAAAGTGTTTTTTAAACAGAGCCATGAAATTCTAAAGGAAGGGCACCAGTCTGGCATTGATCAGCTTGCAAGCTATCCTCTGTTGCCTTCAATTTAACAAGAACAAAAGTTTTGCCCCAAATGCAAGATTTTGTGTTTGTATTCCTTTGGGTTCTTTTAGGAAATGTCCTTCATCTGCACTAGTAATAAGAACATATGTTCTAAATAATTCCACGTGGACTACTGATCAGAAACAGCTGACCAGCATAATCACATGACAGCACCATCAAACACACTGACTTAGGAAAAAAAACTTTAAGGGGGAAAATAAGTTTCAAAGGAAATTCCATTATAGTCAAGCAAAAAGAAAGATTTATGAATTCAATCCTCTGCCTTTAATCAATGACTTGTGTGCCTTCAAAATGAACCAGCTCATTTCTGCCTCATTTCACAGAATTAAGCAGAAGGAAGTATATTAAGTTTCCTGATGACCAAAGTGTGCAGGAGGAGGAAGCAGGAATGTACCCATCATTATGGGCCCAGCAATCACCTGGCACAATTCCTAATCTAGGCAGATTATTAGTAATCTAATCAGGTTAGACCAAATGGATTAGAGTGTGAGATCAGATGTCTAACAGTGTGACTGTTAATTCTATGTGTCAACTTGACTGGGCCTAGGGGTGCCGAGATTAACATTATTTCTGGATGCATTTGGAGGAATGTTTCCAGAGTTGATTAGCATTTGAATCAGTGTACTCAATAAGGTAGATTTTGCTCCCCAATGTGGGCGGGGGCATCATGCAATTTGTTGAGGACCTAAATAGAACAAAAGGCAGAGAAAGGAGGGACGCATCCCTTTTTCTTCTGCCTGGCTGCTTGAGCTGGGACATGGGTCTCTTTTTTGCCTTCGGACAGGACTTACACTATCAGCTGCCCTGGTTCTCAGACCTTTGGATTTGGACTTAAAATCATGCCACCAGCTTTCCTGGGTCTCCAGCTTGCAGACAATAGATCATGGGTCTTCTCAGTCTCAATAATCACGTAAACCTATCCCAATACTATATCTCCTCATATATATATATATCTCCTCTTGGTTCTGTTTCTTGAGAGAATCCTGACTAATACAAACAGTCAGGTTGGCCCAAAGATGAAAGGGTCTTCCTGGGAGCTGAAGAATGCCCTCTCGCTGGAAGTGCCTGGGCTCTAAGGATTATTCAAAACTCAGAGGGCACCTGGACTAGGTGACTTTGGAGATGCTCTCATCATTGACCCTTTCTGATGCCAAGCAGAAAGGGGTCCTGAGTGGGTGGCTCTCAAAATTATTTTGACCTATTTTATTGAGGAATCCCTGACCCTCTAGAAATCCAGGGTTATCGTTTTAGAATGGAATGTAGTCATCCACCCAATAACAGGTATTAAAAGCCTACTATCCTTCAGGCATCTATTTTTATTATTCATTCAACAAACATACATTGAATGCTTACCATATGCCAGGCACTGTGCTTGGCCCTGGCCAATACTGTGTTTTTCTCATGGAGATGAGGCAAATAATGAATAGGATAAATTTATGTATTGATGAGTGTTATAAATAAATAAGACAGTGTGATGGGACAGCTACAGTGAGAGGTGACATGTGAGAAAAAGTGAATATCTGGAGGGTAGAAGCCAGAAAAGGAAGAGCAAGTTCAGGGCTTTGAGGTGGGAACAGGATGGGGACATTTGATTCTCAGTGGGACGGCAGCCAGCAGTAGACTGCAGGCAGAGGGTCCCACCAGCCCCTTTACTCGGGAGTTCATGAGCGTCTGTGCAAAGATGGCTTGACTTGAAAACGGGTAAGAGGAGCGTAGCTAGCAATGAAGTGAGGAGGTGAGGTCGCCCCAACACAGAGCACAGGGGAGTGGAAAGGAGTCTCAGGAAGGGGCTGGGAGGACACAGGAGAGCCGCTGCCTCCGCGAGAAGACAGAGCGAGTCTACAGACCTCAGCTCCAGCCGTTATCAGAGATGGCTCTGCAGATGAAGGCACGGGGCAGGGAGGGACCGGCTGACCCAGCTACTCAGAGAAACCCTGACACAGACTCGGAAGGAGGAGCTGTCTCTCCCCAGGCTGCCATTCTGGGTGCCACGTTGCTCCCTTTTGATGACAACCCGATCGTCACAGGTTCTAACCCAAGGCCTTGAGTTCTTACCCCCTCGGTTCTGAAGCTCTAGAATCCCCTCACCGTGTTTGAGGTCGCTGCGTTTGTGTTTTGTTTTTGTTTTTTGAGACAGGGGCTTGCTCTGTCACCCTGACTAGAGCGCAGTGGCAGGATCACAGCTCACCGAAACCTCCAACTCCTGGCCTCAAGTGATCCTCCTGCCTCAGCCCCCCAAAGTGCTGGGGTTATAGGCGTGAGCCACCATGCCTGGCCAAGGTCTCTGTGAATGGGGTCAGACAGGAGGAGAAATCACTGCAGAGGGACTTCCAAAGATGCTCCAGGTCACCCTGCTCCTGCCCCCCAAAAACATTTTCCCTGAATGAAGGGAAGAATGACTGTGCTGCAACCCATTTGCTCTTCATTTAATATATCAAGGAATGTAAGTCTTCACACCTGCACAAGAACTGTCCTCACCATACTATGATTAGTTCATAGACACGGTAGTGCTGGACCTTTCGGGTCCATGAAACCCTTGCAGACAGGCAATGGCAGAAGGTGGCTATGTGTTCAGACAGGTTTGGTTTTGAACACTGACCTTGAAAGCTGTTTGACCTTGGCCAAGTCACTCCACCTGCCTGAGCTTTGATTTCCTCTTCTGTAAAGTGGGGATAATAGCAGCTGCTCTCAGGTTGTCGCATGGATTGGATGACTCATGGCAACACTCAGCACGGCACCAGGCACAGCGTGGCAGCTCAGGAAAAGTTGCTTCCCTTTCTCCCAGCGGGGATCACTGGTAGTTCTTTGATGTCAACGTGTTCTTTTCCGTTTTCTGTAGAATTTATTAATTCTACAGGTGAAAGTGAAGAGAGACACCCTGATATTGCTTCATAAAACAAGGTTGGAAAGTAATTAACTCAAAGAGTCAATCATGCTCAACAGAATGCCTGGCACAGAGGTGCCTCTGGCAAAAGGGATTTGCTGCTGCGTTGAGGGCTAACATAGATGCAAGACTTCAGGCCACAGTAAGTTACCCTGAGAATGTCTTATATTTTGATCCACTAATCAAGAAACTTACATCCAAGATATAAGCAGAACTTTCTTCATGAGGACACAGCCATTCCCAGTGGCACTGCTGGCCCACTTCGAATTATGCGTACTCTCCAATTCCCACACTTCTTGGAACCCTTGAGAAACCAACCTTACAGCCCCTTCACTGGGGAGTTTGAGGCAGATTTATGTAATCGGATCCAGACATCCCCTGGTAAGAAGGAAAGAATGCCAGACTAGAAGACAGGAGGACACCAAGACTTTTCCCCATCACAAAACTAAGCTGCATTTGCTTCTTTTGTAGAAATCAAACAGCCACATGCCAAACCACATTGGCACTAGTAGAAAGACTTAATAACTCAGTTTTTATTTCTAGACAATGGTGTTAATTAAGCTAGAAAAACTTCTGCCAGTCCCTGCATTTTCCCAGTGTGGGTCTTGACCAGGTAGGAACCATCAGGCCCTTGCTGTGACCTGCAGTCAATGTTGAGTTAAATCACAGAGGAGCAGCTTTGGCAGAATGTCCTTTAAACAAAAACATCAAATTAATGACAAATAATGGAGGAAAGATATTGCTGGCAGAGATTGCAATCCCAAGCCCCGTACTTGTTCTGCTGCAAAATGAATGTTAGAAAGCATATGAATTTTAAAATCCAAGTGAAATTAGTGTCTTGCACAATGAAACACAAAGGAATTCCTCATGGATAAATCAAGTAAATGACAGGATATTTCCTTGCAAAATAAGGAAAGTGCCCATCTTATCACATTCAAAATCATGTGCTTCCAAAAGTTAAAAGTTATTGTGCTTCATAAACTATCCAGGCATGTTATGGTGTCTTCTACCTTGTTTTCCAAAATTAACTGTAACAAAATTATGTCTATCCAAAGTATTGAACTTAGTAAACAGCTTTTAAAATCTCAATTGATTTTCTCATAATCTTTCCTCTAGTTCTGTGGTACAGTAAAAGTATATGATCCTTACACTCTAATTGGGTTGTATTAGGTGCTCTAAATAGTATCAAATCCCACACAAAGGTGGCTTTTCTTGGTATTTTTCTACTTCCTATTCATATAACCATATACTCATAAAGCACATCTGGTGACAAAAAATTATGGCTTCTTTTAGTACAAAGATGTGTTCCTTGCTTCTTCTCTTACAGATCTTGATTCACTTTACAAAGAACATCCTGTTAGTCCTTCAGTGCAAATGAGCTAAAAAAATTTTTAAAAATAAAAAACATCCTGAGATCACATCCCATTGGCACATGATCATTTTAGTAATTAATGTCTTATTTGTTCAGATTTTTCAAAATGCTATTGCATTTGGCCAAAGACAATGACAAGTGATAGAGCAAAGCTAATAAAAAAATCCATAAAATTATAAATATAAAAATAAAAGACTATTGAGTGTCTGTGTGAAAAAAGAGGCCAAATTTAAAGTTAATTGCAAGAAATATTTGGGTAAGCAAAAAGAGATGAAAGATGTATAGGGAAAAAAGATGATGGAGACAAAAAAATTTCAGGGAAATAATAGAGTAAATCGAAATTTTCTAGGTGAAAGACTCAACTGTAAATCTTAAGAAAACAAAAACCGCTATATTTGGTTATTCCAAAAAAAAGTTGATATACTACAAATGCTGAGACTTCTTATAAATAGTCCTTTTCTTTAGCTTCAATTTTTCTTTTTTTATCTGTAAAATAGGAAGCGGCATTAATCCTTGCCCACCCTATTTTTAAAGAACTGTGATAACTGTAAAATTAAAATATACGGGAAGGTGGCAAAAATGATCCTTGTAATAGATTGGAGATGTTTAGCTTAATATAGATGTAGGTAGTTGCATATTTGCATATATAAATATTTATAGATACTTCGTTAGTATACACAAAAACATCTCCCTGTCTGTCAGCTGAGAGGGCCTGGAAGCAACGACACTCCAGTAGCGGGAAGCACACCTGCCTTCTAGATCTCTGTTTCTAATACTGTTCTCTAATAGGGAGGGATCCAGGGATCCTTGGATAAAGGGCTGATGCTAGGGCTGGGGAAGGAAATATACAAGATGAGCCGGGAGCATCTTACAGTGTCAGAAAGTAGGAATGTGTTTAAAAAAAAAAAAAAATTAAAGTAAACCAGAATGGTGAGGTTATGTCAAAGAGACACAAAAGCCAACTAAAAGAGTTCCCAATGGCCAGAGCCAGAACAACATGAGCACCAAAACAAATAAAGTATTGGATCATAATCAAAGTTTAAAATAAATATAGTCAGTATGGTAGTTCATGCTTATAATTCCAGGGATTTGGGAGGCCAAGGTGGGAGGATCACTTGAGGCCAGGACTTTGAGACCATCCTGGGTAACACAGAGAGACCCTGTCTCTATAAAAATAAATAAATAAATAAAATTAGTTGGGTGTGGTGGCATGCACCTGTAGTCCCAGCTACTTGGGAGGCTGAGGCAGGAAGATCCCTTGAGTCCAGAAGTTCAAGGCTACAGTGAACTATGATCTGGCCCCAGCACTCCAGCCTGGGCAACAGAGTGAGACCCCATCTCTAAAAAAATAAATAAATAAATATCCATGAGCCCACACTGATATAAATAAATAAATGGGAGAAAGGAGACAAACCTCCTGTGCAGAATTCCAAATCATTTATGTAGATATGCTCCCTTCAAAGAGTGGAGCAAATTCCCTACTCCTTAAGTTCGGACTGCTTGCAGCAACTGCCTTCCAAAGAGCACAGTAGGGAAAGGGGGACAAAAGAGTAGCTTTACAATGGAGAAACCTGACCCCGCCTCGGCCAGGTAATCAACGTTAGCATCCGCAGCCACGTCATGTTGAGAGATTGCACCTTTGATACGAAGCGATGAACACGGCACCTCTGCAGTCTTCCTCCTCTGCCCTCCCGACAACGCACAATAACCCCAGCCTGGTCGTGAGAAAGACATTAGACAAATCTCAGTTGAGGAACATTCTACAAAATACCTGACCAGTACTCTTCAAAACTGCCAAGGTCATCAAAAACAAGGAGAGTCTGAGAAACGGCCACAGCCAGGAGCCGTCTGTGGAGGCATGATGAGTAGATGCAATGTGTCCTGGGGGGGATCCTGGAACAGAAAAAGACTTTAGGAAAAAACTAACGAAATCTGAGTAAAGTACGGACTTTAGTTAACAGTGCATCAATATTAGTTTATCAATTGTAAAGCACACACCATATCAATATAAGATGCTAATAACAGAGGAAACTGGGTGTGGAATGAATGGGAACTCTCTGTATGGCTTCACAACCTTTCTGCAAATCTAAAAATCCTAAAATAAAAAATATATCTTAAAAATTAAAGTAAAAATGTAAAATGGTGTGATTATATTTTGGAGGCTCTGTCCAACCATTTCAGAGAGTTTTTCTTCCCATAACAGTGTGCCTTTATTTACATATTTGGTTTATGGGTAACTATGATTATTTCCAGATTTATTTTTTCATATTTCATCCCTAGGTCACCTTTCCCAACCTGCATTTGTTTTAATTACTTCTCTGATTCTACATAAACCCTGTGTTCTCCTCCTTAGCAAATTTCGGGCTGCATTTGTAATTCTGTTTTTCCCCTTTTTCTCAAAGTCATTTTCAATTTTATTTTCCCCGCTGCCCAGCTTCCCAGTCCTAGCTGCGATGCTTACGTCACTTAGTACCGTAGAGAAAGTAGATGGTCTCATTCGTTTGCCCTTCACCCACACACTCAATGCCTAACATGCAAGTAATCATCTTTCTGCTGCGTGGTCTTTCTGTGCTCCTAATATTGTAAAGAATGTCATTTTCCATCTTCTCCAGTCACTGGGAGTACCCTTGCAGAATCACCAATGATTCCTTCCTTTCCCTCATCCCAGGCAATTGCCAAACTCTGTCACCATCTCATTTTCTTGTTTCTGGAATCAGAGCCTTTCTTTCCATCGTGATGCCAACATGCTCACTATTACACACTCGGGTTCTATCATAATATTCCTCTCCTCCCATCCCCCCAGTGCTGTTCAAAGCGTGGCTCACAGGCCATCTTTACCAGGATCACCGGGCAGCACGTTAAATGTGAAGACCCGTTGGCTCCTCCCAGACCTGAATCTGAATTCGGGGAGCTTGTCTGGAAATCCATGTTTCATACGAACTGCCCCTCGGGTAATTATACTGCAAAATAAATTCAGCAACCAAAGTTCACTGACATAAGTCAGAGATTGATAGGTCACAAAGGATAACAAAATAAATCCAGTAATAAGAACACACTGAACAAGATCAAGCTCACATCGCTGTTGAAATAGACTTACCCAGCAGCAAATACAAAGGACAAGTAACATCTGGGCACAAGTGACCCAATGACTATGTCTGTTAGCCTAAGGAACCTATAGAATACTGCCGAGCAAGGGTCTTCAAAATGATTTTGGTGGACTCTGTGAAAGGATGTCAAAGGAGGAGACCAACACTCAATACCTGAAACTAAAATACTGAATTTATGACCTACGAAGTAACAGAGTGCTATGCGAGTTATAGGGGATTTCGTTGAACGAAGAGAACAATGAGACTTCACTGAGCAGAACTAATTGCTGACTTTCTACAGAGACCGGGGGAAGGGGCAGGAGCGCAACCACAGCCTTGGAAATGCGCTTCCTGCTGGCTGCAGACACTGGGGCCGACGGGCATCAGCAGTGCGCTCACTAGAGTAAGCCCGCTGCCAACGGACTGGCTTTCAAAGCATAAGATTGTCATTGATGGGTTGGCTTTCAGAGATATGCTCACTGAAGCAAGTTGTCACCGACTGATTGAAAGCCAATTCTGGTGTTTGCTGCTTACTGTGGCTGCAAAATGATGAGTATTTTCTTGAGAGTGTGAGGACTTTTCCATCTCAATCTCTGACATGAGCTCTTGATTGAGACTCACAAAGAATAGAAGGGAAATAACATCACTAACTCCAGATAGATCCACCCATCTCGTCCCCTTGCCTCTGTGACTGTCACTGTTTCCAAAGAAAACGCAGCAGACCTGGCTGGGCTTGCTTCACTGCTGCCTGTGACGGTCGGGTGATTGTGGATGGACTAACAACTTTTCTGCTTTTTACTACAGTCCAGGCACAAATGATGATAAAATGGGTAGTTTTTGTTTCTAGATTCATTCTTTTGCTTTCTTTTTTCAAAGGAAAAGTTTTTAACCTTTCCAGTCCTCTTGCATTTCTGCTGCTCTCCTTGGCTTCTTCTTAGTGGTGCTTAGTGCCTCTGCATTTTGGGGGCAAATCAATGAATATACAAGTTAACAAATTCTGCTGATATAAATATTCCCAGCTTTTCAAAACAGGGATTTGCTGGAGAAGACACAGGACATATCTAGGCAAAATATCTAATTGTGCACAGCTATATGTTTTCAACACCTGGGGACTTATAGAGACATCAAGTATAAAAAGAGTTCAGAGGTGAGAGCAAACTGCGCCCCAGGTGATCAGGTAAAGCTTCACGGAGGAGATGAGACTGGATCTGATTCTAAAATCCCATTAGTATTTTAGCCGGCAGACAGGAGGAAGCATTAACCATGGACGACAGAACATTCCGAGTAGTCAAAATGGGAATTTATTTCCTGTATTTAAAGATAATGAGGAAGAGTTCTGCTTCTAGGTACTAAGGAGAGAGTTGCAGAGACCATTACCCTTTGTCTAACAACCAAACAATATGAATAAGCTATAAATGCATATAAACTAAACTTTAATTCTAGAAAATAGCCAGCATTCATAGGAGAGAAGAGACCTACAGCTGCTGTCCATCCTAGCTGGATAAATCCTCCAAGGGTGGGAGTAAAAAGGGGCCAGTCAAAACTCGAAGGAATCTCTAAGGGTGGTGTGTGAACTGGAATGACAGATTAGGATTCCAGAAGCCCCAGCCCCGGAGCGGGTCTCGTGCCCACTAGCCCAGTCTCTGCACAGGCCTTCCCTGCGTGCTGCGGGCATGACATTGAACGCTGGAGGCAGAGCAGAGCTGAGAGGGATTTCCCTTGAGGCACACAGGACCTCCTCCCAGTGCAGGGCAGCCAATCTCTGCAAGGCAGGGGACAAGCAGGGTGGCTGAGAAACAGCAGTCCAAGGCACTACGGGCTCTCAGCTGCCAAGAAAACCTCCCTACAGCATCCCAGACAGCAGAGAGAATTCCCCCTAGATTTAAAAAAAAAAAAAAAAATGTCTAGGGCAAGATTGGGGAAGAAAGTGAGCTATCCGGGAACCCAAAAAGCTGGGAGTGGACTGCAAAACAGATCTCCTACCATTAGGAAAAGCAGCAACCCAGATATATTAAACAGAGATCTCTGGATCCCAGTGGTGGTCGGATTCCAAGCCCCACAGAAGAGAATGCCTTGATCCTGCTGTCAAAACATTTGAAGCAAGGGGTGACCAGAATGAGAGCCATAACAAAGTCCAGTCCTAGTTCAACCACAGATAGGATTGACTCAACCACCCCACTTTAGCAGCCTGAAATAAAAAAGGACAGGTCCATTTCTGGAAGTAAGCTATTTTACTTTGGCCTCTACTGTTCTTTCATACAAAATGTCCAGCATGCATCAAATATTATAAGCCACACAAAGAAATAAAAAAAATGTGATCCGTGGACAAGAAAGGAAATAGTCAATAGAAGCAGACACAAAAATAGCCCAGCATTTGAAATTATCAGACATGAACTTTAAAATAACTATGATATAAATGCTCAAAAATCTAGTGGAAAAGATAGACAACTTGTTAAAGAGACAGGGAATCTCAGCAGATTTATGGAAACTAGCAACCATGAGGAGACCAGTCAGTTAAAACAGAGACAATACATTCTCAAGGTTTTCATCTTTTGTTATATAGTGTTTTTCCCCTTTACCTTGGGTTGACTTCTTTATTTTATATATTTAAAGCATAATTTTAAAATGCAAACTTTTCTGACAAGCCAAAGAAAATTATGTGTACTAGATCTAAATTATCTTGGGATATAAATTAGAAACTTTTACAAATTTCCAAGTAAAAACAACATTTGGACCATAATGCATCTATATCTCAGCTGCTATAATGAAACAAAGATATGCCCAACACATAATCTCGGAAGATCATTCTCCTTTATTATAACTTGCCCCCATTTATAAGGAATTGATGGCTCATTTCTGATCACATAAAGTATATCATAAATGTATTAATTCTTTAAATGACACATTGCAGTCACATAGTGTCAACCTGGTTTGTTAAACCAACCCTTAAAACAGATGGGTTTATTATTACATACAAGTTTATCCTCTACATCATTAATGACTAATATGTAAAAAATGCTTTCCACTTTATTTTACTTTTTAGATAAATCAGGGGGCAAGATGATCAACCACTGTCCTGGTTTTTACAGAATAAAATCATGACTTTGCAATAATTAAATTCATTGAGCATACCAAAGAGTAATTAATTGGCACCATTAAGTGAATACTATGTTTTACTTCATTAATCTCCAAACTTACTGATGGTAATATTCCAGGCCTGTGATTCGTATGTCCTCCTTGCCTAAAGGCCTTGGAAAGTTTTATAGCAGATCGACCCCATGAAGATCACTCAGATTTTCCTTCCAGAATTCACAAAGATGGGCTACATTTCACTGTGCACATCCCCTTTGCACCTATCACCCTTAAAAGGAATTGTATATCATATGAAATAAACACAGACCAAAAAATGCAAAACCTTTTTTAGAGACCCAACTAACCTTAGTATTTTATTCATTGCTATATTGAAACAATTTCCCCAATAAGTTGACAATTATACTCAGAAGGAAGTGGGTGGGCACCTAAAATACCTCAAATAATAAATAAGCTCCCAAAAGAATGTGCAAGATCAAAATAATTTTGCCACCCATCCCCAGACGTGTTACTGTCATAAAATGTCTTGCATGGTTCCTTTCCATTTCATGCTCCAAATCAGATCTCACTTCTCATTTTATTTCTTCGATGTACCCTGGAGCAAATTAGGGCAGCCGTGAGCTTAGAAAGCACTTAGCCCCGGCTGTAGATACACCCCTGACGGCTTCCACCGGGTGCCCATCAGCATCCCCTCTGCGGTGGGAGACAATGGGGGAACGAGTCTCCAAACTCTTGTCGACTGCCCGCTCTCCTGAGCTACCACTGCACAAGAATATCATGCGTTCCATGCACTGAAAGGAATTTCTCATGGGCTTCATGAAACCGGATCTGGTGGGAATCTCAAAAGTGCTCTAGAAAGGGCTTGGGATGGCAGTGGGCGAGAGGGAAGGAGGGACCTGCAGAGAGGAAGGGGCCAGGGACTAAGACAGAGAAAGCCAGACGGCACAAGAAAGAAAATGGTCTGCTCCTTAAAATCAGATGAGAATTTTTTTCTGCAATTTATAGAGTGGCATCTTATTGGGAAAGGGGGAGTGTTTACATTTTTCCTTTCCATTCCATCCCATTAAGATCACGACATGCTTTTAAGACAGGGCTGAGCTGCATTATCAGCTATCAAGTGTCAAATATTTCTTCCTCCCTGCTCTCCACACCCAATGTTCACCAACAACATTCCATGTTTTAATTTTTCTGAGGAAGGGAAGAGGAGGACATCGCATATTAACGGACTGATCCTGAGTTTCATAAACCCTAAGAGAAGGACCAAGAATGTCCCTTTGTGTTCACACATTGTCATTGGGTCCCCCCTCCCATCTGTACCTCCCTCATTTTAAGACCCATCGGTCAGCCCCGGAGCATGACAAATGGTCTTCCTCACATCTTTGCCTCCACTCCCCTCACTGGGGTAACCCCTCGGCCAACCCTGAAGATTCTTCCTCGGTTCCAGACTTTGAAGGAAGGGCGTGGGGTGAGCAAGGACAGGGAGAAGTAGACAGCAAACAAGAGCAGCCAGCAGTAGACTGGACCTGAGGTTAGACCACGTGCAGAGTTGTCTACCTTCTGCTTCTGCAGTCAAGAAACTGGCTGGGGTGGTAGGAACTGAGAAGGCTAATGGTGGCCTCAAAGCATGAAAAATTAGGGTGCTAGATGCTCGTAGATAATCTCTCAATCCCCCTCCAGCTCTGACATTTCAGCATTCTAGGACACAACCTTCTAGTTTGGCATTCAGTGTAGGGTTGCCAGATTTAGCAAATAAAGACACAGAATGCCCACTTAGATTAGACCCACAGATAAATGGTGAACAATTTTTTAGTGTAAGTATGTTCTATGCAATATCTGGGATTTACTTATACTAAAAAGGTGTTCGTTATTTATCTGAAAATTTAACAGGGCATCCTGCATTTTATCTGGCAACTCTAATTTAGTGGATAATTCATAAATAATTGTTAATATAGCCACCACTTACTGAGCACTGACTATGACTAGGCCCTGGGATTTAAAAGAATCATCTCGTTTGATGCTCATAGACTTGCAAGAGAGGTAAAGACAGGGACTTCTAGGAGTGAGGTGCTAAGAGCAGGACACAAGTTTCAGCCTGGCTGGCCGCATGCTATTGTACTTATAGGAGATCATTTAGAAATTGTTGCAATATTGAAAATGCATCAGATATCTTTGGATCAATATCCACAGAACTCTATTTTTTGGGGGGGAGAAGAATTCAGAATCAGAGGTGAGAGGGAAAATTACTTTTCACTGCTTATCTTTCACCTGTACTGTTTGGATCTTTTTTTAACAGCATATATGTGTAACTTACATGATTTTTTTTTAATTAAAATAAGAATAAGCCCAAAATAAAGATTGTTGCAATAGGAAATTTTGGTAAATGGATTTTTATCAACCTTAGTGCTTTATCAGTAAGAGTGGCAACACTGTTATAAAGAACATGTTGATTAAATATTTCCTTTTGTTGAGGATACAGTCTCTATTCAGAGCATGGGCCCCAGTTACTCCCAGAGTGTTAAACACGGTCTGGCTTTTCCATCCAAGGACCCTACCCAGTTAATTAAGGAAAAAATGCCCACACCCTCAGGCGCTGGGTTTCCTGCCGCCTGTGTTTCCCCTGAGCAGGGAGCAGCTTTCCCCTGGATGAATAACCTGTCCCAGGGAGTACTCTGTTCCAGACTGCCCGGGAGGCAGAAGCAGGAAGCCTGCTCCCCAGTGCTCAGGCTGGCTGGGCAGAGCCTTTGATCGGACCCTACTGACTCCAGGGGGTCTCATTAGTGGTTCCAAATGTCAGACGGCACTTTCCCCCAGCCCTAAAGGCCATGATACAAAAACTAAAACCCAATGGATTCAGTTCTAAATTTTTAATAGTGAAAAGTCATTTTTGTGAAAATGGAATTCCGTGATGATGAGTTATTTTCTCCTAAGTGGACTTCAACCCATCATTCCTAGTTCTCTCAGACACACAATTCTGCACACATAGAAGAAATACTAAGGTGTTTTTTTTTTTAACTCCTGCTCGAGACCCATTCCTCACAACTTTTGCAAATTCTCACAACGATTCTTAAAAACCAGATCGTCAGCACTGGAAGAGAAGGCGGGTCAAGGGAAACAAGCATATTTCGAGGCATTTAGGGAGATATTTGCAGCACAGTGGCAACGGGTCTGCACACGCAGTACACAATTGGTGCCTCCGTTCTCACCCACGCACGTGCCTCCTCCAGCACCAGGAATCCTCGGGCACTTGCAAATGCCGGCCTCAGATGAGGTACCGCAAGCAAGCTTCCTCCACTCTCATTTGGTAAAAATTAAATCTCACTGATAAAAAAGGAAATAGTCAACAACTGCAAAAGCACCAAATGGCACAAAGACAGAGAGCTTCTCCTGTGTATTATTTATAGTTTAGAGTAGAGAGGATGCGGGAAAGAGAAGAGAAGGTTAGCTGTCTAGGGATGGCTGAAATTGTGCAAAAGATGTGGAGAAATATGGACCCGATTGCTCTGCATCAGCATCCAGGCTGATCTCACAGTGTCAGAGGCACCATTTGGGAAACAGGAGACCCAGCTTCTCACCTGCTGTGCCCCCAGTTCCCTGGGAAGTGCTGGGATCATGTAGGAGAAAGGAACCCATGTTCGCATGTAAAATCATGACCCTCCCAAGTTCTCTGAACTCCTCGCCCTGTGTTTTGGTTTTCCTAGCTCTTACCATCACCCAACACAATCCGCATTCCTCTATCCCCTGCCTGTGTATCCCAGCGCACGGCAAGCTCCAGGAGAGCAGAAGCTTTGCTGTTTTCATGGCAAAATCCCCAACTCTTAGAACAGCATCTGCCACATAGTAGGTCGTCAGTAAATATGTGTTGGGTGAACGGATACATCCTTTTATTGGTTGAGCACTCGACAGGCACAAGGGGATTTTGCTGTGAGTGATGTGCATACAGCCGGAGAACTGAAACACAGAATGTGGTCCGTCCATGCAATGAAATGCTCCTGGGCCATAAAAAGGAATGACATGTTAATACATCCTATGACACAGATGCGTCTTAATGGCATTAGGCTAAGAGAAAGAATCACACACAAAAGGCCGTGTACTGTACGATTCCACTTAACTGAGTTGTCTAGAATAAGCAAGTCCATAAAGACAGAAAGTAGATTAGTGGTTGCCAGGGGCTAGGCGATTTGGGGGATGGTGGATGAGATAGCTAAAGGATCTAAGGTTTCTTTGGAGCCTGATGAAAATGTTCTAAAATTCATTGTGTTAATGGTTTTACACTTCTATGAATACACTAAAAACTATTGATTACATATTTTTAAATGGGTGAATTGTAAGGTATGTAAGTTATATCTCAATAAAGCTGCTTTAGCAATAAGTTCAACCTCGTCATCACACCAAAATCCATAATCCTGCTTGTCTTTGTTCATTGTTTCCCATCAAATTGCCTTTTCCAGGAAAAATATACTAATAAAAATGCTAATAGCAACATAGCTCTTCGACTACTCTCTTTTTTCTAAAAAAATCCTCATAAAGCCTCAGATGGCTTGTTGCCTCAGGCTAGTCGCTCTTTCCAGCACCCTCCTCCTCCTCACCTGCTGGGAGCGGGACTAACCTAACCTCCCAACGATGAGGAAGATGTGTTAGCACTTTAGTAAGAGAAAGAAATGCAGAATATAAGGGCAAAACGTATTGCTCATAGATATCTAGACTCCCTTGGCCTAAGGAAGAGTTCTCATGTCAGCAGCAGAAAGTTTAGTTCTATTTCTAACCCCCTGGGAGACCAAGTGATAAAACGCTGTTCACCGTCACATTGCCAGCTAAGTTTTCAAAAGCAGAAAAATGAAACCACCACACCTATTATTTTAGAAGTATGCAAAGTGATTCTTAAGTTTAAACCTCTGCTAGATTTTCTAATTCTCTGTGCTCTTCAGTTCCTCCATGCATTTGTAAATATCTAGCCAAGTTCCTAACAATCCACGACAGGGGCTCTGTGCCATCCCTTTTTTTTTTTTACTTCCCTGTTCCCTATCTACAGACTTGGGCCACATTCGTCTCTCCGAGAGGACAAGGTCCAAGAGTCCCAAGCATTCTGCACTCCCAGACAGTATCTTTGGGCTGAAAAGCAAACAGCAGAGTGTTTACCTCTCATTAAGCTAAAGTCTCTGACTGTCCCCTTGGAATTACCAAGGAAGAAAGCAATTGCACAATGGAGATATGGATTTTTGTAACAAGATCATTCAGCTTTACTGTCCAACAGAAAGTCATAGTCTTTAGTACTAATAGAAAAAATTTTTATTTTGTTTTCCTCCTTTTTTGAAGAAAATAATAGCTTATTTCCTCTTTCTCCATAGACATGGGAAGTAATCAACAATGAAGTTGGGGCAAGCATCAGCTCCAAAAGGTTCCCATTGCTTACTCGGTAGTGAGTGCTCAGTATGGCAGATTGAGCCACACCTGAGGCTGTGGGATTCCAGACTTCTAGTGTGAACATCCCTGGAGGCCAACCGTGGGCTCAGCTCCATGCTGGGCACTGGAGACACCATGTGCTTGGTGTCTGTGCTGCTCCATTATGTTCATGAAAATGCTGAACCATGGTTTGCGATGTGTTTATGGTACAGCACAAGAGCAGTTTCCCAACCTCAGCACTACCAACACCTTGGGCCAGACGATTCCTTGTTGCAGGGAGCTGTCCTGTGCATGGCAGGATGTCTGCCAGCATCCCTGGCTTCTACTCTGGTACGAGTCAAGAGTCAGGAATGCAGGGATTCCTCCTGTGGGTGGGAGATTGGGCTGGGAAGCTGCTAAGCTTTCTATGCTCAGCAACAATATTTAGTATATTTCAAAGTAACTAGAGGAGCAGACTTGAAATGATACTGGCACACAGAAATGATAAACACTCAGGGTGATAAGGGACACCCCAAATATCCTGGCCTGATCATGACACAGTCTATGCATGTAACAAACACTCACATGTACCCCATAAGTATGTAAAATTTTATATTTCGATAAAAGAAAATAAAAGCTTTCTTCCAATTCCAAGTTTGTTTCACGTGTCACTTCCCACCCCACCCAAACCAAGCCTTCATGCTACTTCAGGCTGGGAGGAGCCCGGCTCCAGACGCAGAGACGTCTCTGCCTGTGTGGAGAAAGAGGTGCTTTCAGAGGTGGGCCCAGAGGGAGTGGGGTGGGTAGGGGAGAATTTCGGAGAAGCTCGTGTCCAGGAGCAACCCCACTCCCTGTGTGGCCGGTGCCCAGGGCCCCACAGCCCGGCTCTCACAGGAAGGAATGTCAGAATGTCATGTTCGATTTTACTCTCGGCACCTTGAATCTTTCCTCACAACCGAGATGAAACGAGCTGAAGGAGGTGAGTCTGCGCATTAATCCCCAACTCACAAAGGAAATACACAAGGAGCGAGGTAAGTGCCTGCTCTCGCCCCGGAACGCCTCCCAGGGCCGCGGGAGAGCCACCTGAACAGACGCTCGGCCCGCAAAGCCACACGTCGCATGAGAAGGGCGGTTTAATCCATTCCTAGGAACGTGCAAGAGATTGACATCTCCGATCTCCAGAGTAGTGAAATGAGGTGGTGAATGATAAGGGCGTAATTGAGCGGGCTCAGTGAATAAATAATCATTGCAAATGAAGCCACAGCACCAGGTAATTAAATTAATTTGTCTCGTAGACATGACTCACCGACTCTCCACTGACAAAGTTGCCTTTCTAGACTTGACTGTTACTCTTGGATCTTCTTTAGACGTTGAAGTTACTTCTTAGCTTCTTATTCTTGGCGGGTTCACTGGGAAAGGGTGTGGAGGGTGGTGGAGAAACGCTGCCTTCTGCACCCCATGCCGCCCGCCCCGCCGGGTCCTATGGGTGGGACGTAGAGGCCGTGACAGTCCCCTATTTTCACGCCAGCCCAGTGACTCTTTGAATCTTCTTCTCTGAATTTCTGAGCTAAAATTGTAACCGGTTTAAAGTTGGGGCCGGGGACAGAGGAAAGTGGGGCCAGGAATGGAGGCTACTTTCACAAATTGGAGCTTTAATGTTAATATATGTTCACAAAACCTCAAAGACCTGCCTTATGTGGAGATCAGGACAAAATCAGAAGGGAGAAAAGGTCTCTTTAAATAATCATCTTTTTTTTTTTTTTAAGACCAGAGGCTCAAGAAGGCCATAGCTGGACTTTTTCTCTTGTCCTAGAAAGAAATGTACACTCAGTTAACCACAAAACACACCTCTCTGAAAGTCATTGCCGTTGACTGCCAGACCAACAACCACAAGACACAAATGTCTTCTGGTGTGTGAGCCTCGGGACATTTGAGTCTGCTCACTGATGCTCCTCTTATGTCAAAAGTCACTTTCACAAGACAAGACACTCAGTGTCTCATCAAACTAATGATCTCTTATGAGCTATGGTGTATTTTTGCAGCTATGTGGAGATATTTGGCATGAAAATTTGGGACTTAGAAATTGCTGATCCAATAAACAGACATTACGACAACAGTTATCTTACAAGCTAACATGTCCTAAGGTTTCAGGAACAGTTGGTCTAACCTTACTATTCAATGAAGAATGACTGATTCACTTTTCAGAGGTACATTAACCCAATTTGGACACACCATGGAATGCCTGAAAAATAATTCTTGAGTATATTAAACAGTCTCCTGGATCTACTAAAGTGGGCTTATTCATAGTTAGGACATTATAGTGCCTGTTTTTGTCATTGCAATATGCCAGCCAGATTTTTAAATGACATTGTAAAAATAGGAGGCATTTTTAAAGGGAAAGAAAAAATACTTCCGCAAAGGGCATTTTCAACTCTTCATCACCTTCAATCCGGCTTCTCGCACTATCACCCTCCTGAAAACGTGCTCTCCAAGGTTAGTGCCCTGAGACTCCCCAAACTCCGGCCCAGAACCTGCTCCCCACCATCGGTCTCTCAGCACCTGTAGAGATGCCTGTCCGCCTTGTTTACAGACATGTTCTCCTGCCAGCTTTGCAGACAGTGTTCCCTGCTGGCTGGTGCGCTGCCTCCTTGTGTTCCTTTCCTCTTTGTGTTATTCATTTGTTTTCCCTGCCCTGCTTCCTAAAGCAAGACCTCCCCACCTTGGCTCTGACCTCAGACCTCTGCCTTTCTCTCTGGGCTCTCTCTCCCTCTTCACTCCCCAGTTTGCTCACACCGCCTCTACGCTTTCCTAAAAATCCCGTGACAGCTGTCCTCAAAGGCCCTCCAGCCTTAAACTGGATCTATGGGAGCCCGGCTCATCATCTGCCCTCCAAATGGCACCTCAGGCTTCCTGATTTCTGCTCCACCCTCCGCCCAGGTACCCAGGCACCCAGCCATGAAACCTGACAGCCCCTTTGGGCTTGGCTTCTCCCTTGAGTTCCCTTTTCCAGTTCAGGCTATTGTGATCCCTAGCTGGATTTTTTTTTTTTTTTTTTGTCTTAGCTGGATTTCCTGCCATTCTCTCTAAGCTATGCCTGAATGGCTGCACGCACAACTGGGGGGCCGGCCAAGCCAGGAGGGCTGCCTGCAGCGTGCAGGTTTACTCGGAGCTGCAAAACACCCCTCGAAAGCCTCCCATGGGCATCCACTGCCTACTGAATAAACTCTCTCCTCCTCTTCCCCCAGTATCCAAGAACCTCCAAAATGAAGACTTAAGCTCCCTTCCCAATCTTATCTCACACTGTTCCCATAAAAATCTGCACTAGAACATGTTACAAAATGCACAGCTTAATCTGTTTACTGTTCCCTTAACATGCCTCCTGGACTTCCCTTTACACGCGCCGTCCATCATCTGGGCTAGCACAGCTGCTGCCCCTGCGGACTCTTGAAATCCCACACACCCTTCACCACTCAGCACAAAGTCTCTCATCCCTGGAGCCTTCCCGCAACACTAAGCTTCCCCCATCCCTCGGGAGACACTGCCTGGGACACTGACGTGGCACAGGGAGCCCAGTTTGGAGGCCACTCTGGAGAAAATGGTGGCAGTGGCCAGAGTCAGGAGCCAAGAGGCAGAACTCGTGTTTTGTTTTTCAGTGAGATGCCACCGCAGGCAGAGAGCAGGGCCTAGGCATTGGGGCCACCTCTGTGGAGTCACCGTAGAAATCCAGCCTGGGCCTGTTATCACCATTGGCCACGTCTCTGCTCAGCCAGCAACCAGCCTTCTCCTGCAGACCGCCATGTGCCGCCTCCTGCCGGGACTCCTCTGTTGGTGCCCTGGCTGGTTTTCCCTGGTTAGCCCCAGCAGGGACCCAGGCCCACAAGTCTGAGGACATTAACAGCTGATCAGTAAAGAGCACAATTGTTCCTGTCTCCACAGAAGTCAGTTGATTTTCTGGAAACAGCCTTAGACTTTCTAAATCAGCTCTGTGCCTGTATTTTGCCATGATTCTCTGAGGCAGGAGGTTGTGTTTGTGTTTCCTCCCAAGTAAGAGTAAATGAGAGTTTTATGCTGCCCTTCTGTTTATTATTAGGGTTTTTGTTTGTTTGTTTTTTGAGATGGGGTCTCACTCTATCACCTGGGCTAGAGTGCAGTGGTGTCATCATACCTCATGGCAACCTCCAACTCCTGAGCTCAAGCAATTCTCCTGCCTCAGCCTCCCAAGCATCTGGGACTACAGGCGCATGCCACCATGCCTGGCTGATGTTTATCATTCTTTACACATTATTTCCTATGACCCTTTTCTGAGCCCCATCACACTGGCAGGGCAGGTGATAGCTCTATTTTACAGATGAAGAAAGTGAGACTCACAGGAGTTAAGGAATCAGCCCAGGGCCACACAGCCAAGTCTCCTAACTCCTGGCCCAACCGTGTCCACCATGACACGCCACCTCTCTCATTCCTAAGCACTAGTCTTGGGCACAGCTGTAAATATGGACTCTACGCTCACTCTTCCCACAACAAGCCCTTCCTGTCTTGGGCCCCAGTAGCCCAGACCTGCGCAAACCTGCTCCTTCGTCCTAACCAGGACCTAATTCACCACAGTTTTCCAACTAGACCTTGCTTTTATTCTCCTGAATGTTGGCGCTAGGATCAGAATGTCAGCCAAAAATGGTTTTAAAATTCTGCATTGAGAAATCGTTTCCTGGACAAGCACCAATGTCCAGGGAACACCCAGGGTGTCACTACAAAAGGGCTTCAGTTAACAAAACACCTGTCTCTCAAGAGGCCCCATGTTTCCAGAAGCAAAATTGTTTACCAGCTATGAAATTCCTACCTTTAAAGAATAGATTCAATCTATTCTTTATACATTCCAGGAACAGGCCAGAAATTATCTCCAAGGCCTAGGTGAAGGTCTTCAACCCCAACTACATGTGAGACCCAGGAAGGGGCTATAAAATACCGATGTGCAGGGTCCCCCCTCCCCACCCCCGGCCAGTGAAAGCAATGTCTAGGCAAACTAGTGGATTTAAGATGCATCTGATTTCATTTCTCCAAGGAAACCTGTAGAGTTCAGGATCACAACCCTAAATCAAACAGAACAGGTAACCACATACAGGTCGTGTATATATTGTTAAATATTATTTCCCAAATATCTTTCATGAACCCAGAATTGTGCCAAGTGCTGTGGAGTAGACATTAAAAATATTCCCACCACAGGGCCCGTGACCTTACTTGCAGAAAGACTTAAAAGGACTATCTCTGCCCTCACGAAAGTTAAAGTCTACTTTGGGTAGAATTATGGATACTATAACAATAGTCAAATAAAAATATCTGAAAGGTAAAATTTTTTTAAAAAGAAAAAATTCTTATTTGGAAAAATTCATTCTTACGAAAAACTCAAATTATCACAAGGACAAATGAATAAAACTGCCTGGTTTCTTGTTCTCCTCTGCAATTTAGTGCTTCTGCTCCTAGGTTTGTGATGCTTGTCTAGAGTGTTTTAAATCATATAAAGGGGTGTCATAAACTAGCAATGCAAAATGTAATTTCAGTTAATTTGAAGGTATAAAATGAGCAGATCACCTACAGACCTTTTTCGGATAGGCTCAGGAGATGACAGAACAAAACATAGCCACAAAATCAAACCAATGACAATGATGTCAGCTCCAAAAATATTGGAAGCCTGCTATTCTTTGATGATGAATGGTCTCTTCTGCAATGAGACCTGGGCTGATGGGCAGTTTCCTAAGGCCGCCAAAAGCCAACCCCTTGAGAAAGAAAACCTTCTCCAATGGTTAGTTATGGGATCATAAAAGGAGCTTTGCATTGCTTCCAAAGGAAGAACTGAGCACTAATTAATTATGTTGAGATTTAGGCATTCATTGTGTTTTGAAAAACAGTTGTTCATAATCTGCCATTTCTTGTATACATTTAGAAATCCAAATATATCTGCACATTCACTTTTTAAACTTACTGTTTTACACCTAAAAGTCTCTTAATTAGCACATTAATCACAGACTTTGAACTGATGTTCACATTTCTGCAATGTGTGCATTGGTTTTCTTCCAATACTGCACTGCCTCTGGCTCCCAGGGTCTTGGGACTCTCTGGGAAGCCAGTCCTGAGCTGGGACGATAAGGGTACCGGATTCCCAAGGCTTGTCCCAAATGCCTTTCTGCACACTGGCTTGTGGTTTGGGTCTCAAGGCTACACAAAGCGTAAGCCCCATTCCCCTTCTAGGTCACATTCCAATTCCAAACGCCAGATTAATCGAGCAAAGAACTGTAAATCACTTTGGCTTTTACTACTTTGAATTCATTTTCTGTGATCTTATATACAGAATGTGGAAACCAAGCTTAATGCCAGATACAACCATAACTGCATCACTCAGAACCAGTTCAAGAGATTCAAGGAATGTCTGTCTTCAAATAACAAAACTTTGCTTTAAAATATGCAAACGTATGCATGTACATGTGTGCACACATGTGAACACACACACACACTTTTAATATCTTCGGTACAGGTAGAACAGAAACCAGGCAGTTTGCAAGTCAACCAGTTTTCATTTCCACTGACTCTGTGTGCACACATTTCCACTGAATTACAAGGGAAAAGAACTTGGCTCACAAGTTCATACTTTTCTAGACACTTTTATCTTGGAATTTAAAAGCAATTTCATCACATTAATTAAAAGGCTTCACAGCAGTGCTGAAATATCTCCTGAATTTTCTGAAGCCAGAACAAAAGAAAGTTGTACCCCAAAATCATTTCTTGGGGCCCCCTAAGCAAACTGATTTTGTTTAAAACTTAAACTAAATTAGAAAAATATGTCAAAAGGATCACATATTCCAAAACAACTTTTTATGAAAAGACATAAAAAGAAGGAGAAGAGAAGTATGATAAAAAGAACAAAAGTAAAATTTGCCCTTAGAAGTCGTATCTCCAAATCTGAGGCATTTTTGTTGCATAATATTGTTTACTTTGGGGGGAATATACTTTAAAACAGTTATCTGTATTCCTAGGCAATAACAGATTCTTTTGAGGCTAACAGTAGGAGTCTGCTTATGAATCCAGCACACAACCAAAGCCACATCTGCTTTTATGCTTTCAGCATGAAAGTATTTTAACTTCTTCTCTGAGTGCATTATTAGCTTAGTAATGAAGAAGAATATTCCTAGATTCAAAGACTTCCAAAGTGAATACAATCCTATCAAATTACCTTAAAAATCACAAAGAGTTTTTGTTCCATCATTTCAGTTCTTTGAGTTTTATTCCCTGGTTCTCAGGCATGGGGCATTGCCTGTAGTAAGAGTGAATGCTTGGGAAATGAATTCACAGGATGTCCTTCTTTTATTATTAAAAGTTATGTTTTCTTCTCATGACATGACACACTAACTCTTGGTTCTGAGCACATTTAGTTTGCACCATCTTTAATCAAGGGGTATATGAATTTGCTCCCCAAAATGTAATTATTAACTGGAAAGGGATTCTCCAAATGCTCACTGGTAGCTACTGAGTGATGAACCATTTTGGAGCCCTCAATTGGGTCCTCGGTTCTGCCTTCCCAGCAGGCTCTGACCAGGTCCTCTGCTGAGTCCTTGCTCAGACTCAAACTGGGAGATTTATCCATGTGCATCCCACATGGCACCTGCCAGGGAAATGCAAGGGAGAAAAGCCTTCCTGCCCTCACCCTCCCTTTCTGGAACTTGGCCCACTTAGAATATTGCTTCCTGATCCTTCCAATAAGCTAAAACCCCAGAGGCACTTAACAATTGAAAGGGACCAGAGGCGTTGGGTTGGAACACATACGCAGTGCATAAAATCTAACTGTTCCAATATCACTAACATTGCCCACGTAAAAATGCAAATGGCCCCATAATTTAATCTGTGCAGGATTCTTACCTTTGTGCAACTAGGAGAGAATAAATTTAAAAGATTTTATTCTTCTCCCTCTGCCCCATCAAAAGAAGTAAAAACTTTAAAGCCACTAAGAGATTTCAAGTTCACATTGAATTCCTCTGAGCTGGGAGATTTAGGAGATCACGAGCAAGTGTTCACATAGCCTTGACAGAGATACTCAGGCAGGACCAAATGAGCTTGTCTGGTTTTCACAGGCCCCGCAGGGCACAGCTCTATTTAGTATCATCAAGCCAGGAACTTGTTATGATGGCAAGTTCAGTCTATTTCCAAAATATTATTCCCCTAGGGTGTAAATCCTGGCCAAGCAAGGTGACCATTACATTAGCCAAGCAAAAGGCTAGTTGCCTGCCCCACCCCACCTCCTCCTAGCATGTTCCTTTTAAGAAAACTTAGCTGTGTGTACTGGGTGGATGTGCACTAGGTAGATACCACTTGAACTGGGCAGGCCAGCACGTCCCTTAAAGATGTAGATTAACCCCAACAATAAAGTAAAAATGGAACCCAACAATTAATACTTACAATGTGTATTTTATAGGTATTGTCTCATTTTTTCTTCACAACAACCCTACAAGGTTGATACTATTGTTAGCCCTGTTTCACAGCTGAGGAGGCAACTAAAGCCCAGAGAGGTTAAATAAGCTGCCCACAGTCACAGAGCAAGTAAGAGCAGAATCAGGATTTAAACCCAGAACTCTTCCACCCCAAGGCCCAGCCTAGGCCTCTGCTCTGCCTCCCACGGTTCCTGATGCACCCGCAGGCCTCCCTGGACTCCCCTCGCACCCCCTTCACCGGCCTCTTTACCTTCACGGCCTCTCAGAGATCTTGTCCCATCCTGTCTGCCTTGCCGGGAACAGTCCCCACCAGCTCATCCAGGACTCTGGAAGCTCCGTCATAACATTTCCACATCAAATCCCTCACATCATCCTGACAAAGGTACAGATTTATTCCTGTTTTACTAGAAACTGAGGGTCACAAAGATGAAGTGACTTCCACAGGTTGCAATTTATTTAGTGGCAATTCCTGGATTTGACCCCAGCAGTTGGCAGGTAAAGCCTTGCTTTCCCCATTATTGCCTGGTACACAGTAGGTCTCCAATAAATGGTTGTTGATTCATTCTCTCCATCACCACTTTGTCCATGTGTAAGTAATTTCTAGCTCAGAAAAAAATCCTCAAAAACTATTTGCTCAGTTGTGGTAGCAAGCACCCCGAAATTCCAGGGGCTTCACACAACCGAGTTTAGCTCTCACTCCCGCAAAGTCCCCTGTGGGTCTATCCAGATGTCCCTCCAAGGAAACCATCCACCTTGTGGCCACTCACAGTTGCACCCCACATCAACCGATTCTCCCATAGATGCCCTGTCGGGGAAGAGTTAGGAGAGATTTGAGAGGCACTATAATTTGAGAGGTGACATGAGATATTTGAGAGGTGACAAAGTCATACAGCTAAAAAGTAGCACAATCGGGACCCAAATCCAGGTTTATCTACCTCTAAAATCTGAGTCCTTAACTCCCACATAATTCTCAAGAGCTGTGTCCCTTTTATACGCCATGATAATTCTGCACAAACAATAGGCCCTTAGTGCATATCAGCAAGTGGTTCTGCTGTGCTTGGTGGACTTTGCTCACTGGTCCAGGGGCCAGCTGGCTAACACTGACCTAGGCTGGCCCCAGCTGGGGTGACTTGACTCTGTTCCACATGCCTCTCATCCTCCGTGATACCGCCCGGGCATTTTTCACAGCAGCAGCAGAGGCACAAGGGCAGGCAGCCCCAAAGCAGTCCTACGGCTGAGCCCGGGCTAGGGGGCGGAGGGTGGGGAGGGAAGTGAGGGTACTGTGATACTGCATTACAGATGGCATAAGAATGAGTCCAGAGATATGCGAACTTTTTCTGTGAAAGGCCATATAGTATTTCCAGCTTTGTGGACCATACTGTTTCTGCCACAACTACTCCATGGCTGTAGCTTGAAAGCAGCCATAGATAATAAGTAAACTGATGGGCGTGTTCCAATAAAACTTTATTTAGGAAAACAGGCAGCAGGCCAGATTTGTCCTGAGGGCCATAGTTTGCCAACCCTTGAAGTAGGGCCATCCTTGCACCTTCCACAGAAGCCTTCCTCCTGTTTCTGGAACTATGTAGTTGTACCTTCTTGATGACATCACTTTTCTTCTCGTCTTACCTTAATTTTTTTCATTTACCAAGTGAGGGTGTTGGAGTAGTTTTTTAGAAGTATAAAATTTTTACACTCACAGTCCAAATTATATTAACATGCAAACCAAAAGGTATGTTCCGGGGCCTAGTTTAAGAGATTATTCTCGGCCTGTTAATAGACTGTTGTGTTTGTCCTTAGTATCATTGCTCACCTGCACAGGCCGAAATTCTGCAATTTTATTTGAACAAGATTTACCATGCAAAAGACACTGATTAATAGTAGCATAATCTTAGCTCCATCAAAGTCAAATAGATTTCTCCATCCATCCAAGCGGGAAGTCAGCCAGATACATGGAATGAAAAACAAACTGAGACTTTTAATGACAAATGGATAGCAAAGCTCTATTGATTACGAGACGGAAAAATGAAATACTAGAGAATAAACACTGGGTGTTATCAATGAAGGTTAAAAAGAAACATACAATTAACTGATCCAGAAAGATAAGCTGTAGCTGAGGGACATCGTAAAACAGGAATCAGGTATCCGCAGGGAGCACAGCGTTTAACTGAAGGTTATTCTGTTTATCACCGGCTCTTCTGTTGGCACCTCAACAGCATGTAATTCAGCACACTGCAGTATCGCAGGAGGGTATTTTTGCTCTTTTCCCCTCCATTAATCTTCCCTGCCAGGCCGTTGCCAGAATTACAAATAAGAATATTTATGTTAATAGCTACTGAAAACAGAAAGTGCATTTGAAATACTCTCCAACTATCCATAAAACCAGGGCAACATGCATAGGTTCGCAGACATGGCGGGGGGTCGGGGGGGAAGGGGGGATTTTTGCCCCCGGAGGACATTGGGCAATGTCTGGAGATATTTTTGATTGTCACAACTGGGGAGTGCTCCTGGCATCCAGTGGGTAAAGACCAGGGATGATGTGAAACATCCTGTAATGCACAGGAAGGGTGCATGCAACAAAAAATTGCCTGGTCTAACCTCTCAGGTTGAGAAACCTGCTTTTCATAGATGAAAAAAGCATCGGCTGAGACTGACAGCAACTTTTCAGTCACCGGAAGCTCCAAATCTTGATCATACATCACACGAAAGGGGCGTGTATTTTAGACCACCCCTGAGGGACTTTGTTTCGTAACCTAGCAACATTTCAAGGTAAGTATGTGGTGGCAAAAGATTCTGTGGAAGTCCATTCCAAAAAGCAGAACACAAATTGCAAAACCTGGCAAAGAAATGATAAACTGCCCCAAAGAATAATAACCCATTTGGATTAATACAGTAAGTAATAAAATGCCTTTATCATGTATACAGAAAATACTTTTTAAAGAAACTACATTGTGGATATTTTGTAAACCAAAGCACAACATATGAGGCGAGCGTCTTCGTCTCATTTGAATTGAGTCTTGACAATCACATGCAACATCAGATTTTACTGTAACTTGTTAGGCTGTATCTCCAACAGGATATAATTTATCAGCGGGTCAAAGAGCTGGAAAATTAATATCTGTTTAGCTAAATAGATCACATCTGTTAGCAAACGTGTCCAAATAATTTGGCATCATTGCTTACTATATATGGAGACAAAGATCATTTATCATTTGGATTATTTCTAGAACCCACAGGCTTGTTTCCTGAATATTGCATCAAACCATCTGCGCTTGCGCATTTGTGAACCTTTTGAAGTGCTTTTACAGGTGAAGGGAGCAAGCACAGAATCACTTCTGGGACTTTCTTTGAATTCTGTTTCTCCACTGCATTGTGCCTCCACCTAGACAGCAATTGGTGTCATTTCCACTTCAATTCATTCCTAAAGTGCCTCAGGTAATAGGTTTTCTGCAAAAGCACAGGAGAGTGTTTAGGATTAAGTTCTAGGGCCTGATAAAAAGTTCCCACAAACACACCTTAGCCCTTCATTAACTACAAAAGAGCTCTCCACTCCTCCTTCAGGGGCTCCCCTGAGCAAAAGTGACAAGTAGTGACAAGCCTGAGCTGGAGAGTCAGGTCAATCCAGGTTCAAAGTCCACCTGGAATGCTTTCTAGCTGTGACCTTGGGCAAGTAGCACAACCTCTCTGATCCTCAGCCCTCTGCATGGAAACTGGAGAGAAAATTACTTCCTCCAATTTGCACACTCATGTTCATAACAGCATTGTGTGCAATGGCTAAAACTTGGAAGCAACCCAAACGTGCATGACAGATGAATAGACAAAACGTGTCATATACAGTCGGTAGAATATTATACAGCCTTAAAAAGGAAGGGACTTCTGATACATGCTGCAAAATAGATAAAGCTTGAGGACATTATGCTAAGTGAAATAAGCCAGTCAAAAAATAACAAACACTGTGTGACTCTGCTTACGTGAGGTACCTAAAGTAGTCAAATTCATAGGAATGGAAAGTAGAATGGTGGTTACCAGGGTATCGGAAGGGGATGGAATGGGGAGCTTTTGTTTAGTGGGTATGAAGCGTTAGGTTTACAAGATGAAAAAGTTCTGGAGATCTGTTGCAAAACAATGTGAATATACTTAACACAACTGAATTATACACCTAAAAATTGTTAAGATGGAAAATTTTATGTTGTGTAGTTTTTACCACAATAAGAAAAAATAGCCACTAGGACAATTGTAAGGATGAAACAAAGCTACATGTATAAAGCACTGGCACAGGGTCCGGTACACAGCCCACTGTGAATGATGGGTACCATTTTTAGCTAAACAGCCTAACTGTTCCATTGTGTGCATTTTGAGCATGCACTTCAGCCTGACCCTGTGCTGGGAGCCAAGGACAGCACACATCACAAAGACACATTGTCTCCCCAGGTTGTTCAGTGTCACTGAGGAAACACACCTGGGACAGGTGAAAGAGCAGGACACCAAGGCAGGGATGTTAAGTTCTATGGCCCAGACCAAGGATGCCGATGATCAGAGACAAGGGAAATCATGTAGGAATTTCAAGGATGTTAACACATCAGGAAGCTCTTGGCCCAGGACATGGCCCAGAACAAATGCACAGAGCGTTGGCTGTTGTCATTGTTGTCATCAGCTGTACATGGTAATGGAACCTCCCCCATCACCAGGATTCATGGTTATTGTCACCTACCCCTACTCCTGCCTCTTATTTAAGAACAAGGGCTCTTGCTCCTACCCTTTTGCAAGAAACTATTCACTTCACTATTGCCTGCCTGCCCTGAGCCTTTGTAGTTATCCTTTGTTTTCTTTCTCCATGCGGCTTGCCCTCTCTCTCTTTCTTAGCCATTGGCTCACTTGGGGAGTTACCTGATTTATTATTTTCCAAACAGGCAAACCTATTCCTTTCCTTGTTGAATTTTATAATTTTACAAGTGCTGGCAACAGCGACCATAAAAACTATAAATCATATCCACCAAGTCTTTGAAATCCATTCAGATTGGTTTTGGATTATGTAACATCTAAAAAACACATTGGTTTTTTGGTGTTTCATCCTTTTATTTAAATTTTACTTGTTTTTTGACTGGTTTCTTGGGCTTTGTTTTGTTTTGTTTTTAGCAAAATCCTTACCATGGAAGAAGTGCAGCTGTCAGCACACAGTTTCCTGGGCATTAGAGCTCCCTTATCAAATCCAGAAAATGGCAACGATCACCCAGGTAATTCAGCTTGCACTAAAGTGCTTCCATGGGCTGTGGTCCCATCATGGACACTGCCCACCACCACAGAGTCATGCTGGGTCAGCCTGCCCTATGCTACGTCTTTGTCCTGGGCATTCTGGAAGCACAGAATGTCAGAGCTAGAAATAAATACAAAGATGACCCTCTTCAACCGCATATTTAACACAGGGGAAACTGAGGCTTATGAAGAGAAAGCAACCCAAATATGACTATACCAATTCATTACTATGTCCACTTACCACTGACCAATCCACCACTGCCCAGTGGTCCCTGGGAGAAAAGTCAACTCTTCTCCTTATTTCTAGAACTTTCCCCTGAGAAACCAATCCCTTCTTCTCAGCCAGCCCTTCATCTGAAACTTGAATTGAAGTTTCCTTAAAGACAAAAGTCACGCTGGGCACAGTGGCTCACGCCTGTAATCCCAGCACTTTGGGAGGCTGAGGCAGGAGGATTGCTTAAGGCCAGGAGTTCAAGCTTACAGTGAGCTGTGATGGTGCCACTGCACTCCAGCCTGGGTGACACAGCAAGACCCTATCTCTAAAAAAAAAAAAAAAAAAAAAAAAAATTCATTTGGCAAATGCTGGCCTTTTCCTTCTGACATGGCCGGGGCATGAGATGCTGAAGAGTCCAAGCTAGAAGGATTTTTCACGCCTTAAACCCAAACGCACCAAGACCTCCCCACCTAACACCCCTGAATATCACCCTGTGCCCAAAATGCATGCAGTTTTAAGTCCAGCAAGTTTCATGTGATCCCTTTCTTGCAATCAACAAGAGGGTGAGTACTGGAACTGATTACAGCCCTTTGGGGTCACTGTGAGCTGGACCCGGTTTGGGCACCACCCCACCCTCTTCCAAACTCCCTCCCTGCCCATCCGCCCCCTCCCCTTGAAACCATCCTCACAGGGTTAACAAGAATTGCAAGCCAGGCTTTGGGCAAGATTACAGTGGGCCAGTAAGCAGGGCGCACTTTGACCCACCTCCTTGCAGTGGCTGACCAGCCGAGAGCCATGTAACGCCAGGTAACCACCACCTGCTTTGCCATTGTTCCTGTAGAAGGGATCTCTGGGGCTGAAATCATAAGACTCTTTGCTCAGGAACTGCTTGTTTTTCAGATCCTGAATTCCAGTGGAACGGCTGATGCCAACCAGTCTGAAGACCCCCACGAAGGAACCAACTGAGCCCAACAATGTGTTTCTTTACCTCCCTGTCCCATGACTTCACCCCTCACTTCTTGACCAGTCAGTGATCCCCACATTGATCCCACCGTCCATCCAAACCCTGTCCCCAAACCTCTCAGGGAGGCGGATTTGACGTTTCCTCCCGTATCCTCGATCAGCTGCCCTACGATTAAACTCTGCTGCCACCCTCGGTGTCTTGGTACGTTGACTTGCCACACGTCAGGCAAAAAACTCATTATGGTCACACCCTCCTACTTCCCAGAGCCGTCCTAGAAGGCTCATGCCAATCTCTTAGTTGTAGAGCCCTGGCTCCCACCACCACCACCTTCACTGGTACCAGTTGCCCTACATGCAGCATCCACTGGCACCATCCACGCAGCCTGCACCCTGGCCGGACGGGACCACAGGGGCTTTGTCATCCCCAGCAGCTCCCTGGAGGGAGCAGGAAGCGAGACCCAGAGGTGTTGACACCTACGGCCAGCGACAGGCAGGGGACAGCTGGCAAACTTCTACCCTCCCTCCCTGCTTTGGATGGTCTGAGATGCCAGGGTCCCAGCTCTGGTCTAGCAGCGTCCCACATGGCTGTTTTCTCGCCAGCTCTGGCACACTCTGTAAGCTTGTCTTTCCCGTCCTCCTTCCCTCTCTCACTTCACAGTTTCTCCTGTGTTTGCTCTGTGGAATCTCACCCCCAGCAAAGTGTTAGTACAGAGGAGGGCAAGCTTTCTCTGCAAATGGCCAGATAGTAACAGTAAGTACTCTGGCTTTGCAGGCCAGTCCCTGTGGCAACCGCTCAGCTCCACCGCCGTGGCACAGCAGCAGCCGCAGACACGCTTCGTGAGTGAGCGGGTGTGGCTGTGTCCCGATAAAACTTTGTTTATGGACATTAACACTTGAATTTTATATAATAGTCACATGTCACAAAGTATTATTCTTCTTTCCGTTTTTTTCAGCCATTCAAAAATGGGGAAACCATTCTTAGCTCACAGGTCATAAAAAGCAGACAGTGGGCTAAATTTGGCCTGTGGGCCACAGTGTGTGAGCCCCTGGTTTAAATCCCTGAGTTGCTGGGCTACTTAGCACACAGCCTATACACAACGAGACAGGCCAAAGTTTGCCGATCCCTGCTTCGGCACCTAAGCTTTGCTTCAGGTCTGTTTTCTAGAAATCCCAGCATAAGACACACCATAGTCGTAATCATTAGGTGATTTTTTTAAATAATAATTTTTAAAAATTTTTTCTTAATACTTCTCTGCGCTGACCCCAGAGCCTGAGTTGCTGGATGTGCAGATCTTATCAAGAAAGCCACATTCCCTGCCTCTTGCCTGTAGTCGTCCTAACCACTGACGCTCAGGGGTGCGGGAAACCGGTTTCCATGGCTCCTGTTGTTGTCAGCTATTACCTCTCCTTCTCATTTATCTTCCGTGGGTGTGATTCTTTACTCCCCTTTAAGGTCAGGGAACTCCTGTGTGTCCTCTGCCGGTCCTTCCTGCACAATGAATATTTATTGCTCAGCAAACACATTTTGACTCTTTATCAAAGTAGGGGCAAGAAGTAGGAGCAAGAAGATGGAGCTCATGACGGAGTTGAATTTCCTCTATTGGGGCTGCCTAAGGAGGAAGAGGTTGCCTTGGGAGATGTAAGTTTCTCATGTATTAGGTATTCAAGAGAGTCTATAAGACCACCTGGCAAGGATGCTAAAGAGTAAGAATCTACAGCTCAGATGGAGGGTTGGACTTCACCCCAGCCTCTAGAGTCAGTAACTCCCAGGATTAAGGCTCTTGCAACTGTGAGGGGTGCAAGAGAAAGAAGGCAGAACACTGCTAAAATGCCCATGATGTGACAGACACTGTACTGAATGCTTCACCAATTAATAATAATAACCAACATGTATTGACCCTACAATACATGCCAAGGACTATGCAATACATTTTATAATCTAGTCCAAAGCCACACAGCTGGAAGACAAAACAAGAAGCAACTCCAGTCCAATTGACCCCAAAGACTGAGTTACTCCCACCTACTCCTTTCTGCTTGCATGGGAGGTGAGATCACACCATAAAGTCCTTCCACATCTTGATGGGACCGTATTGTCTGACCACCATAAGTGACATTAATGATCATGTCTTTTTTGACTAAATGGAGATCCATTATAATGTTTCTGCTCTTTAAAAAGAGCATTTCAAAGAATCAAAGTACTCCTCAACTTTAAAAAAAAGCGTAGAGAATCTCGAGTGTTATGGAACGTGGGCTCGCCCCGGGGAACTGGGAATAGCTCATAACAAACTGCATCACAGCACACCGATAATTAAGAACGCTTAAATGCCAGCTTGTGCCTCGGGGGGCCGCCACAGGCGAGAACCGTGGCGTTCCATTGAGCCTGGAAGCAAGTACTGTGTTATTAACCTGATGTATAATTGATGTGGGCAGAAGTGTGTCTCCTCCCTTTCCAAAATGGACAAGAGCCAACCTGGAGCCTCAGCGGTGCACCCCAGCCCTGCCACACAGAAATGCGATCTCCCTAACGATCCAACTTTTATTTTGACCCAGAGCCCATTTTAAAACATTGCCCCCAAGTTGGATGAGCTCTCCAGACCTCCTGCCGACAGCGAGCTGGTGTGCTGCTTAGGGGAGCCCGAGACGAGGGCTATTATTTCTGCAGTCACTCAGCCTGGTGCGTTTTAACCAGTCACATTAGCCCAGTGGACATGAACGAGGCCTTGCGGTTCGTGGACAAGCAGCCAGGTTCAGGGACACAAAAACAGGCCAAGTCTACCCTGGAGGGCATTCAGCTTCCTGAGACCTCAGAACACTTCCTTCTCTCACAGGCCCGTGACCTTCTCAGCAACTGAGCGTCGCTTGTGTTGCCGCCATCTTGGAGCATCCTAGGGTGTGAGTCCCGGGAGCCTCTCTCAGCACTCCGGGCCTGTAGCAAGACTACACGGAAAGAGGCATAGGGAGGCAGCTTCTCCTTGACAACAGCTCACGTCGCTGCGGTGACCCAGCACGGCTCTGGCAGCCCATCCATCTTGTCACCTCCGCAGAAGCAGGCACCTGCTCACCTCCCCAGGGCTCCGCCGGGCTCAGCTGCCATCCCACAACTGCCTGTGTTGTGGGATGTTGTCCCATCCCACAACTGCCTCTGTGAAACGCTTTGCAGAGGAGGGATTCCGTTTGTCAGCTAGTCATCTTCCCACAAGGAGTGCCCTACTGGCCAGGGTTCTCCAGCCCAGTCATTTAAAAGGCCACCACTGGCCAACATACTGGGTTTTTTCTTTTAGCTCCAAACCACACTCCCATTTCCCTCCTTCCCACCACCAACACAGGCAACCACTCTAAAGTGCTCAGTGTGCATCTTTTTGTGTGTGTTCTTGCAAAATGAGTATCATGATTATGCATTCATTTTCATAAAAGTACTTTATATGTATGTTGTATTAATAGATCTCATTCTGTTTCCTTAAATCCTGGTTCTTGTCTTTCAGGGTCAAAGTCTACCTCCTTGGCTGGGCGCAGTGGCTCACGCCTGTAATCCTAGCACTCTGGGAGGCCGAAGTAGGATTATTTGAGCTCAGGAGTTCAAGAGCAGCCTGAGCAAGAGCAAGACCCCGTTTCTACTAAAAATAGAAAAATTAGCCAGGCGTGGTAGTACATGCCTATAGTCCCAGCTACTCAGGAGGCTGAGGCAGGAGGATCACTTGAGCCCAGGAGTCTGAGGTTGCTGTGAGCTATGATGATACCACTGTACCCTAGTCAGGGGAACAAAGTGAGACTCTGTCTCAAAAAAATATAAAATAAAAATAAAATAAATAGCTTCAAGCATGTCCATCCCTCAGACAGTGTGCACTGCACCCATTAGGTGTGAATATACCCATTCCCACCTCCCCTCTCCCACCTACCCAACACGCAATGAATGTTACTACTATATGTGCACATAAGTATTTATCAGTTAATACCAATCTGATGGTGAGTACATGTAGTGCTTGTTTTTCCATTCTTGGGATACTTTGCTTAGTAGAATGGGCTCCAGCTCTATCCAGGATAATACAAGAGGTGCTAGATCACCATTTTTTTGTGTGGCTGAGTAGAACTCCATGGTATACATATACCACATTTTATTAATCCACACATGTATTGATGGGCACTTGGGTTGTTTCCGCATCTTTGCAATTGTGAATTGTGCTGCTATAAACATTCGAGTGCAGATGTCTTTTTTATAGAATGTCTTTTTTTCCTTTGGGTGGATGCCCAGTAATGGGACTGCTGGATCAAATGGTATTCTACTTGTAGCCCTTCGAGGTATCTCCATATTGCTTTCCACAGAGGTTGCACTAGTTTGCAGTCCCACCAGTAGTGTATGAGTGTTCCTATCTCTCCGCGTCCACGCCAACATTTATTGTTTTGGGGCTTTTCACACTTGAAGCTCTGACTTCAGTGGGGCAAAGGCAATATATGTCACCTAAACATTTGTACCCCCCAATATGCTGAAATAAAAAAATAAATAAAATTAATAAATATTAAGCAAAAATAAATAAATTGGAACTAACTGATCAACACTTATGTGCACATATGGAAGTAAAACTCAAGGGAAATCAAGCAGGTGGGAGAGGGGAGGAGAGGATGGGTAAATTCACACCTAATGGGTACGATACACACTAACTGGGTGAAGGGCACACTTACAACTTTGACTCAAACTGTAGGCCAAGATCACAAGGCTCCGCTGTTTTCATACGAGCTGCTTCTCTCTAACCCTCTTCATAAAGCCAGCACCAGGACCAACAAATAATGATCAGTTTTACGGTATTGACAAGTTTGATAGCGAGAATTTTTAATTTGCCCTTGCTAAAATAAGTTCTAACATGGGTATCGTTGGATTTTTACAATTTGGGTATCTTTAAAGGTAGTACTTGGCTAGTTGCCTCTACAGGAAACTTTTGCTCAAGTTTCAGTTTTACAGCAACATGGCTGGCGACGAGTCTTCAGAAAGCCAGGCTCAGATGTAGGCAGTGCTCCTGGTCTTAGCCTGCAAAAATATTCCCCTAGATAAATTCTTTTATCTCAAGAAACTTATAGAGGTAACTAGGACCCCAGGCAATGAGTGGGGACTTTATAGCTGTGGGCTTTCCAGCTCTGGAGGACTCAGATCACCCAGGTGGGGACCCTGCGGCCTTGGGCCACATGTGGGCTTCTGGGTCCTTGACTTGTGGCCTTTTGACTGAATCTAAATTTTAAGGAACAAATCCTTCTAATAAAGTTTGGATTGGTCGAGCGGCCACACTTGGGGATCTGGAGGACCACATGGCTGGCAGCCAGCCAGGAGATGGAGCCCGTGGAAATAAACACTTCCTGTTTCAACGTGTATTGATGTAATCTAGGTACAAAAGATTTGGAACCGACCTGAAGTGAAGCCACTCTCTGCATGACTCACGTATCCAATCTGCTCTTTATTAGCTGATATTTACTGATGACCTAACGTGTTATACATTTGATGTACATAATCTCATTTAATCACAACAGCCCTCTGAGATTGCTACTAATGAAAATAAAATGTATTGGGCTGGAAATTTGGGTGGAGGTAGATAAAATATACTCTGCTGAAAAAGATTGTCCTGCTGTAAAATATAAAGGAATGGGGTTTACATATTTTCTGGATATTTAAAACTAGAAGAATGCAATAAGACAAGAATACAGTTGGAGTTTGAACAAGTAGAGCCAAGGGCTTGAAGAGAATGGACTACATAAGTTTAAATTTGCTGGTACATCACTTGATCACAATTCTGAACAACTGAGGAATTGTATGTTCTTGTCCCTGCAATCAGGGTGTAATGGAAGCCCCCCCATGTGTTAATGTCAGTATCATGAGACAGCTCTAAGTAATAAATGAAACATTAATTCAACATGGAGTAAGATACCACTTCAAACCCACTAGCATGGCTAAAATCAGAAAGACAATCACAAGTATTGGCAAGGGGGTGGAGAATCGAAACCCTTACACACTACTGGTGAGGTTGTCAAATGGCACAGCCACTTGGGAAAACAGTCCAGTGGTTTCTGAGAAGATCAACACTAGCTACCACATGACCAGCAATTCTACTCCTAGGTATCTACCCAAGAGAAATGAAAACACTTACACAAGAAGGTTCAAAGCAATATTATCCACAATTGCCAAAAGGTGGAAATAACCCAAAAGTCCACCAACTGATTAATAGATTTAAAAAATGTGGTATATCCATGCGATGGAATAGCATTCAGCGATAAAAAGGAATTAAATACTGATACATCTTACAACATGGATGAACCTTAAAAACATTATATTAATAAATACTAAGTGAAAGAAGTCAGTCACAAAGGACCATGTTTTGTATAATTCCGTCTATATGAAATGTCCAAAAAAGGGAAATCCATAAACACTAAAAGAAATTTAGTGGTTTCCAGGGACCGAGGGGAGGGGAAATGGGGAGTGATTGCTAATAGGCACAGGGTCTCTTTTTGGGGGGGGGGTGATGAAAATGTTCCGACATTAGATAGTGGTGATAGTTGCACAACACTAAATATATTAAAAACCACTGTATGCTTTAAAGGAGTGAATTTTATGACATGTGAATTATATCTCAATAAAGGTGTTATTTAGAAAAGAAAAGAAGAGGGACAAATGAAGAAATTTGTGGTTTTAAAAGTGCCACAATGGGAGGTCTGTAAACAGGGGTAGACTTGAGTTTACAGGGCCTGAAATTTATATAACTGGGGGACCTTCTTAAAGGAAAAGAATTTTTTAAATGCAAATACACTGTACAACAATGTGCATATAGTTAACAATAGTTAACAATACTGTACTGTACACTTAAAAATGTGTTAAGAGGGTATATTTAATGTTATGTGGGGGTTTTTTACCAGAATAAAAAAGTATAAATGTAAAATTAGGTACAAAACTAGATATTTAAAATGAGAAATGAAAGGACAAATTATGAATTTTTAAAAGCTGGAAAACATCCAAAACTCATTTATAAAAGCACGTTTTTTATTAATTAACTTCCTGCCATACATCTAAAAATCCTATTTTACTCCATTGTGGACTGCTTAGTCTTTGCTGACCTTCTCATGAGACAATGATACTACATCGTTTTCTACAGGGAGAATAGAAAAAGAATTCAGTCTTTTCTCTAGCATAATTAATCCAAACTGTTTTTTAATTATACAAATTTAGAAAATTTTTTTCAGCTTCAGAATTTGTTAATGGCCCAATACATTGTTATGCATAAAGTAAATATCTCCGTACATAAACAATGGATCATTTATTGCATTGCTGCACGTTTGTGCTCCATAAACAAAAATTCTGACAAATTCTATATCACATGATTCCCAGGTTGTAAAATGGTACAGCTACTCGGAAAAAATTATTAAAAGTTTATTATATTATAAAAATAAAAGATATCACAGTAAAATTGAAAAATATTTTTACTGTGGTATCTTTATAATTGTGCACATTGCATTAATATATATTCCCGACAGGAAAGAACTTCTATTTTGACTAAGTGGTAAGAAATGATTCTTCTATTTCTAAGTTTATATGTATGATGAATGGAAGAATTTTCCACGAGTAGCTTCTGGCTCTACATTTTTCAAACCTGTCTCTCCTCCAGGGCCACACGACCTCTGGGCTCACTCCTGTAGGCCTGACGCAGGCGACTCGCACAGTGGACACTGAGAGTGCCCTGGAAGCTGCTCCTGTACCACGATGACCAGAAATATCTATACGCAGAAATAACCACAATCCACAAAAATACCCCTCACCCCATTATCCCCATTTGACTTCCCTTCAACTGCATCCCCCAAATGCACTGAACCCCTGGGGCCACCTGACATCAGGAGAAGTGTATGGCGGTGGGGAAGCTACAGCAGGAACCGAAGTCATCATCAGTCATGGTTAAAATCTTTCTTTTGTAAATTTTACAAAAACACACGAACATATTGTTTTTCCACTCTGTTGCCTGGAACTCAGATGCAAAGACCGGCGCTCAGGCAGCCATTACAAACAGGAAGGTGAGGGCCAAACCCTGTGATGGGCAGAGGTTTGGCCTGGAAGAAGCTTGGGTTCTCCAGCAACTTCACAGAAGCACCATACCAAACCTGCATTTCCTACCTCCAGACTTTTTTATGTGAGAGAAAAACAAGCTTTAGTCATGTTTAGTGCTAGCATACTATTTCCTAACTTTTGCTATGCTTTTTAAACTATTCATTTTCTCAAGTTTTTTTTTTTTAATTGCAGACGAAAAGATCTGAAAGTTGATCTACAAAGACAACTTCCCTCATGGAAACCACACTCAGCCATGGAGTTGAAGGAAAAAAGGGATCTTAGGGAGACAACTTGGGCCTGAAGAATCATGTCAGGAAACCCCACAAACACCTTTTGTTTACCCTTTTCTAAACCAAAGGAAATTGGTTTAATTTTTGGAAATCTGAAACATTAGTGTTACCCAACTGGCGACAGTATGTCCTAAGACACCAGTACTGTATATTTCAGAACATTTCTATTTGCACAACTCACAGCAAACATAGGATAAGAAAGCTCCTCATACCGGATTGCTGCATAGTCCAGAACTACATAAAATACGAGATCGGTTTCAGAAATTCACATCTAAGAACAATTCCTTGGTCTTACAGTCATGCAGACAAAGTGGACGGTTGAGGAATGCAGACAGTCATTAAAGATAAACGAAGCCCACTGATGAGAGGCAAAGGACCATAAAGAATTAAACACGACCCTGATTTCAATCCCAGCAGCATTCCGGTGCCTGGGCTCGTACAGCGCTGGCCCCTGTTCACCCTGAAATGCACGAGCCCAGCCCAGGAGGGAGAGAGCTGCACGGGGAAGGCACTGATTCTCCCTGAGCTGTTGTTTTAGTCTTCACAGAATAACCAGCTGAGCTTTCTTTCTCGGGCTTTGGAAAGAGCACACTTGGTGCTTGTTCGCCATCTTAGTGGTCCCACTGCAGCAGATCAGAAAGTGTGCAGGGGAGGAAAAAATATGCTCCCCTCCACCCTTCCAGGGCCTCTGGTTGGGCTATGAATGTTAATTGATGTAAGATAGATTAACAGGAGAAAAACCATTTTAATTATATACAAGGGAGTCCCACAAAATAATACGACGCTCCAGGAAGCAACCAGATGACAGAGGATTATAAAGGATCCTGAGCTACAGAAAGGAATATCGTCTTGGGACTTCCGGGGACAGAGTGGTGGGGGTGACAATTTATGGGAGGGGGGAGGGAGGAATTGTATGATGAACAAAGGTTGTCTTGTTATGCACGTGAAAGTCTCTTGGGTAATAAAAGTTGTCAGAGCAGCTGTCTTCCCGGTACAGATACCTTTACTAATGAAAGTTTCCTTTATAGATGTCAACTTTCTTTACAAAAGGGCAATTTTTCAGAGCTGCACCTGGGTCTGTGGTTTCTCAAAATAACCAGCTTGAAATAATCAATATGCCAAAGAGGAATATTTGGGGTGGCATATTCTGATGCTATACTTGTATTTGGGGGTACAGTGTCCTGAGCGCAACATGTGCATGCGAAGACTTGTCTCCTACTTTATGTCAAACAGTTTTTTAACCACATTGGATAAGCCCGTTGCAGGTGCCCTGTGGGGAAGGAGGGGTGAATGTTTGCAGTGGACACTATTGACACCCACCCAGATCCCCTGGGATCCCCTTCCTCGTGTACGTACCCATGCTCCGGCTCCTCCTGACAGCTCGGGACTGCAAGCTGCTCAGAGGTTCGCCTGTGGGGTCCTGGAGCCGCCTCGCCCGTGCGGAGATGGAAATACCTGGGAATTTGTGTCCCTTGGAGTGGCTTATAGCCGCTGGCTGACCGGTGCAGGAGCCCGCCTCCTTCCCCCAGAAGACAAACTCTGAGGTGCAATTTACACTCCAGAGCTCCTCTCTGGACCTGGCTGAAGCTGAGTCTTCACCCAAAATCGGACCCTTGCTTGGCCCATCTCCCTCCCCTTCCGCTTCCCCACTCCCTTCTCCAGGAAGCCTCCTTCGCAAATCACTAGCACCTGAATCCTTGGTGCAGGGTCGACTTCTGGGGGACGCGCCCTAAGGCGGCATGTTTTGAAAGAAAAGCATGCCCATAGGCTCAACCAGAATTACCACCGAACCTGATTCTGGGGTCTACTGAGGGCAGTCGTACTGTCCTGGCATTTTATTAGTTGACATTTTCTTCCACAGTGAGAATTTGAGAAACAGAATCAATCAGACACTGAGGTGATTAAATGAGGCTCAGAGCTGTCCTAACTACCGTAAACATTGACACCTGGATAGCACACACCCACACCGGTCTCAACTCTGCACACATGGGAGACATTCTTGTTAGAAAAAAGGGCAAATCCTCTTTTAAACTGCAGCTGCTAATAGGCTGAAATTTGACAAGCTACTCATTCCCCATGCAAGTCTGAGTTTGAAAATCCACCATTAGAGATTCATTCCTTTGAGTGGAAAGAATCGTATCTCCAGACACCTGGGTCTTATCAGATATGAACATCTTTTTGAAAACTGATTTTATCAGGAGGCTGATACAAAGGTTCTCATGGTAATTAAGCTGTAGGGTGAAGAAAACGTCTAAAGGGCAGTATTCTGGGGCCATGGCAGTCAGAGGCGGGAGAGTGAGCAGTAGAGGGAGGGCAGAGAAGCAGACAGAGGAATTTATAAACAGGGCCCGGGGAGCCAAAGGTGACTTGCGCTACTTACAATTTTAACTCATGGAATCATAGAATTTTCAAACCAACAGGAAATCTAGACATCGGGCAGTGCAACAGTTTTCTAAGTTCTGCTGACAATTTGATTTTCACATACATGTTCCTGGAATCCTAATATTTAACACAAGCGAAAGGGGAGGTGCTCCAGCGGCGTGCAGAGGGAGACACAGAGCTCTGCCCACAAGATGCCCCTCTCCGCCCCATCCTTGAGCAGCCCTCAGTGTAGCCAAGAACCTGAGACTTCTCCACGCCCGCGGGAGACTGCTGCCGCACGTTGCTGTGTGGTCCAAAATGGTACCTAGTAATATTAATCGCTTGGGATAATAGTCACAGCCACCATGTACAGAGCAATTAACACTCAGATCTAAGCACTGTGATAAATTCTTTATAAGGATTCCCTCATTTAATCCCCATAATAGCCCTATGAGTTGGTACCATTATTATTCCTATTTTACCAACAAAGAGGCGCACAGGTTAGATAGTAAGGCTATTCAGTAGGAAATGTCCAATTTCCTTAAGTACTAAGTTTGACAGTTGCTATCTCTGACGTTTCACTTTGACACTTCTTGTTTTATTTTCACTGTGAAGGTACATCCTCTGTCTTTCAAATGCACGTTTTGGCTTGTGATTATCTTTCACAGGTTACACAGGTTAAATAACATCTCATAAGCGTTGGAGGCAGGATTCGAACCCAAGCTGTCTGGCTCCAAACCAGCCCTTGTGCTTCCCCCAAGGCAGAGGCGTGGGAACCAAGGTTGAGCACATGTGGCATGGGTTAATGACTGCAAAGGGTTAATGGCTGCAGAGCAGGACTCGGAATCCGAGGTGCCGACTCCCAGCCTGGGGTTCCACAGCAATTCCTTCAGCCAAGGGAGCAAGTCAGGCCTTCAGCAAGAAGCCCAGCTCTGTAGCGTGGACCCCCACCCGTCAGGTCCACACCCTGCCAGCCTCGTCTCCGGGCTCACCAAAGCATGCTCTACCTGCCAATCCCGCCCTCCTGTGCCACCGTGTCCCAAAATGCCATGCTCACACCTTCTCTCCCTTTTCACAAGCTGTCCCCTGAAGGGACTCCCAGAGAACGCCCTCCCGCTACTCGTCTGATGAGCTTACCGCGCCAGCCCCCTCACGCCCCTGACTGCACACATGGTCCTCCGCACCGAAGCATCCTTACCCCGGCGCGCATCCGCCCCTCCCTCCCACTGCGAGCTTCAAGAGTGAGTCCCACGTGTGGCTCACTCGTGTACCCTGGAACCTCCTGCAGGGCTGGCACCGAGGCACGCTCCGTGGAGAAAGAATGAATAAGCAAACAGCCAATGAGATCACTGTCAAAAACAACTGGTTGTCTCTTACCACAAAAAATAAGTATGTTTGGTCATGCATAGGTTAATGTTAATCAGCTTGATTTAGCCATTCAACCATGTATGAATATTTCAAAACAACACATGCACATGATAAATATATACAATTTTGTCAATAAAGAATATAAGGTTATCAAGTATATATTGTACACCCCCCAATTTTTTTTATTTCTGTAAGTAAAAAGTACATTAGAAAATTAAACAATAATTGCTTTCTATAAAGAAACAAACAATCTCAGGGAAATGTAAACCAAAACTACAATGAGATACCATCTCACACCTGTTATGATGGCTTTTATCGAAAAAAAAAAAAAACACACAAGGATGTGGAGAAATTGGAGCCCTTCTACACGGTTGGTGGGAGTATAAAATAGAGTAGTTGCTATGAAAAACAGGATGGATATTCTTTAAAAAAAACTTTTTTCTGCTAAAAAAATTAAAAATAGAACAAAGCGTATGATTCAGCAATCCCACTTCTGAATACATATCCAAACGAACCGAGATCAGGACCTTGAAGAGACATCTGCCCTCTCGTATTCATCGCGGCATTATTCACAACAGCCAAGATAGGAAACAACCTAAGCGTCCATCGACAGATGAAGAGATAAAGAAAATGTGGCATATACATGCACTAAAATATTATTCAGCCCTAAAAAAGGAGATCCTGCCATTTGCAACAACATGGATAAACCGCGAGGGCATTATGCTAAGTGGAATAAGCCAGTCATGGAAGGACAAAGACTACATGATTCCCTTACTCGAGGCATCTAAAATAGTCAAACCCATCAAAGCAGAGAATGACGGTTGCCGGGGGCTGGGGGTCAGGGGAAAAGGGGAGCTGTTGTTGAATGGGTATAAAGTTTCAGTTACGTTAGATGAATGTTCTAGAGATCTGCTGTGCAGCATAGTGCCTGCAGTTAGCAACACAGTATGGTGCACTTCAAAATTTGTTAAGAGGGTAGACCTCACATTATGTGTTCTTACCACAATTTTTTTTAAAAAAAGGCAAAGGGACACAAGGAAACGTTGGGAGGTGTTGGATATGTCTATTACCTTGATTACGGTGACGGTATCGCAGGTGTTTGCACATTAAATATGTGCAGTTCTATGTATATCAATTATACACGATAAAAGCCATTAACTACAAGAAAAGAAAAAGAAACAAAAGAATCACCTAAAACTAAATGATCAAATGTATACTTTTGCCCACAGACCGCGTTGCCATTTTCTGAACACATAGCATGCAGTTCTACTCAATTAACACATATACTGGATTTCCCATAGCTTGTTTGGGCCTCAGCCTCTCCGGGGTAGAAGGGACTAAGGGACAAGGTGCAGCCACTCATCCACTCTTGAGCGCCACCCCCATCTCTGTCCAGTGGTGCCCAAATCCCCCTCATGCCCATCCAGGAGCAAGGAGCACACAGTCTCTGCAAGGCAGCCCATTCCATCACTGCATAGTTGTAACTATTAAAACAAACCAGAGTAAACAAGAGAAAAACATCCTGTATTCAACCTTCACCTGCCTCTGTGTAATTCTTCCCCGATACTTCTGGTTCACCCATAGGTCCCCTCAGATCCAGCGTTATCCCTTTTCTGGAAAACAGCCCTCCAGAATCCTCGCAAGTCCCCTGGGAGTCCTTGGATTAAATACCTCCAGCTCTGCCAGTCATTCCCCCCAGGATGTGGCTTTGCATCCCCCACCATCCCGCCTGCCCTTCTCGGCACCTGCTGTGGTTTGTCAACAATTCCCCAAGTGTCACAGACGCTGCTGCAGTTGACGCTGCCAGGACCCTCTCAGCCCTTTTGACAGCTGTGGCCCAGTGTTTCCCCACTGAGCTTAGGTCACTCAGCTCCTCGGAGACTTTCCCATTCATACTACTGCTAAGCCATGTCCCTCCCTTTCTAAATGGGGCAGCTGGACTTATGGACCTCAGGTAAATCACAGGCAGTTTTCACTTTATTTTCGTCATTGCAGCAGAGACTGCCAGCTGGTGGTCAAGGTGCATTTCCTCTCCTTCCCAGGCAGCAAGATGACAATTCCCAGCCTCCCTTGAAGGGCAGGGTGGCCGCGGGACTTGGCCTGATCCCACACAGTGTGAACAGAAGTCAAGGTATTTAAGAAGCAGACGTGGCTCCAGATTAACCAAATAGTGAGAAATGTTTCTCTTTAAAAATACGTAAATAAATAAATACGAGATCGTTAAAAAAAAATCTTTCTCTTCATACAAGAACTCTGGCTAATAAACAAGGACAGAATGGTAGAATTAGAAAATCACCACTTTACAAACCCCTAATGAAATAGTAAATATAGGCCAGGTGGGGCGGCTCACACCTATAATCCTAGCACTCTGGGAGGAGGAGGTGGGAAGATCGATTGAGCTCAGAAGTTCGAGACCAGCCTGAGCAAGAACAAGACTAAACATAGAAAAATTAGCCTGGCGTGGTGGCATGGGCCTGTAGTCCCAGCTACTTGGGAGGCTGAAGCAGGAGGATCACTTGAGCCCAGGAGTTTGAGGTTGCTGTGAGCTATGATGATATGAACTCTGAACTCCACTGAACTCCAGCCTGGGCGGCAGAGCAAGACTCTGTCTCAAATAAATAGAATAGTAAATGTACACAGTGATCATCCATAGTGAAAACACACACCATCCATGAAGTAAACTTGCCCAAAAAATCCACCTGAATCTGGTCAAGAGTGTAAATATAATTATCAGTTTAGAGGAAACACAGAGGGACAAGTTCAACTACACGGTGGAGATGCAACCAGCAAAATCCAAACTGTGGGAAACCGTCCTTGGCATTTTTGATGTCCCAAATCATCCTCAACTTTGGCCTTTCTGACACCATCTGCACAGGTCTATGCCATACTCCATCGTGTGCCTTTCCTTTCCTCTTTCACAGACGACCCTTCATCCACATGCTATGCCATCAAGTTACATTGTCCAAAACGTCTCCGCGTGATAAATCTTGTCTCTAGTGTCTTACCATGGAATTATGTCTCTACTTTCTCTAAAACATGTAAAGCCCACTTTTTCAGATCTGCGGTGTGCACCGTATGCCCTGCCTTTCTCTGGTGTCAGTAGGATGAAGGTGGTGACCAAGTACACAAAGCCAGCCAGAGATTATTTTAAACTCTGCAAGAGCCGGGTGACCTTAAGAATTATAGGAGAAAGACGTAACATTCTATCAAAGTCAAAGGTCTTCAGAATTGGATGGGAAAGACACTTAAATAGTTTAAGAGCCAATGAAGTACAAAATCCAATCAGCCCATCAAATTGGAAGGCACAGAAGAA
>RJWJ010009821.1:0-48877 GCA_004363605.1 Indri indri | reverse complement strand
AAAAAATAAAAAATAAAAAAAATACTTTTTTGCTAAAAAATGCTATCATCTGAGCCTTCAGAGAGTTGTGATCTTTTTGCTGGTGGAGGGTCTTGCCTCAAAGTTGATGGCTGCTGACTGATCAGGGTGGTGTTTACTGAAGATTGGGCTTGCTGTGGCAATTTGATTTTGTAAAATAAGACAACAATAAAGCTTGCTGTATTGATCATCTCTTCCTTTCATGAAAGATTTCTCTGTAGCATGCAATGTTGTTTAATAGCATTTTAACCACAGTAGAACTTCTTTCGAAATTGGAGTCAATCCTCTCAAACCCTGTTGCTGCTTTATCAACTAAGTTTATGTAATAATCTAAATCCTTTGTTGTCATTTCAACAATGTTCACAACATCTTTACCAGGAACAGATTCCATCCCATGAAACCACTTTCTTTGCTCACCTATAAGAAGCAACTCCTTATCCATCCAAGCTTGATCATGAGATTGCAGCAATTCAGTCACATCTTCAGGCTCCACTTCTAATTCTAGTTCCCTTGCTATTTCCACCACATCTGCAGTTACAGCCTCCACTAAAGTCTTGAACCTCTCAAAATCATCCATGAGGGTTGGAATCAACTTCTTCCAAATTCTTGTTAATGTTGATATTTTGACCTCCTCCCATGAATCATGAATGTTATTAATGGCATCTAGAATGGTAAATCCTTTCCAGAAGGTTTTCAATTTACTTTGCCCAGATCCATTAGAGTAATCACCCTCTATAGCAGCTGTAGCTTTATGACATGTATTTCTTAAACAATAAGACTTGAAAATCAAAATGACTCCTTGATCTATAGGCTGCAGAATGGATGTTGTGTTAGCAGGCATGAAAACATTAATCTCCTTGTACATCTCCATCGGAACTCTTGGATGACCAGGTACGTTGTCAATGAGCAGTAATATTTTGAAAGGAATCTTTTTTTTCTGAGCTGATCTCAATAGTGGTCTTAAAATATTCAGTAAGCCGTGGTATAAACAGATGTGCCGTCACCCAAGCTTTGTAGTCCCATTTATAGAGCACACACAGAGTTGATTTAGCATAATTCTTGAGGGCCCTAGGATTGACAGAATGGTAAATGAACATTGGCTTCAACTTAAAGTCACCACCTACATTAGACCCTAACAAGAGAGTCAACCTGTCCTTTAAAGCTTTGAAGCCAGGCATTGACTTCTCCTCTCTAGTTATTAAAGTCCTAGATGGCATCATCTTCCAAAAGAAGGCTGTTTCATCTGCATTGAAGATCTGTTTACTGTAGCCACCTTCATCAATGATCTCAGCAAGATCTTCTGGATAACTTGCCACAGCTTCTCCATCAGCACTTGCTGCTTCACCTTGCACTTTTATGTCCTGGAGATGGTTTCTTTCCTTAAAAATCATGAACTAACCTCTGCTGGCTTCAAACTTTTCTTCTGCAGCTTCCTCACCTCTCTCAGCCTTCACAGAATTCAAGAGAGTTAGTACCTTGCTCTGGATTAGGCTTTGGCTTAAGGGAATGTTGTGGCTAATTTGATCTTATATCCAGACCACTCAAACTTTCTCCATATCAGGAATAAGGCTGTTTTGCTTTCCTATTATTCTTGTGTTTGCTGGAGTAGCACTTTTAATTTCTTTCAAGAACTTTTCCTTTGCATTCACAAGTTGGCTAAATGATACAAAAGACCTATCTTTCAGTCTATGTGGGCTTTCAACTTGCCTTTCTCACTAAGCTTCATCATTTCTAGGTTTTGATTTAAAGTGAGAGACATGTGACCCTTCCTTTCACTTGATCACTTAGAGGCCACTGTAGGGTTATTAATTGGCCTGATTTCAATATTGTTGCAACTTAGGTAATAGAGAAGCCCAAGGAGAGGGGGAAAGACAGGGAATGGTCAGAATACACACAACATGTATTAAGTTCACTGTCTTATATGGGCATGGTTTGTGAAGCCCCAAATCAATCACAATAGTAACATCAGAGATCACTGATTACAGATCACCACAACAGATAAAATAATAATGAAAAAGTTTGAAATGTTGTGAGAATTACCAAAATGTGACACAAAGATGTGAAGTAAGCACATGCTGTCAGAAAAAATGGCACCAAGGGGCTTACACAGGGTTGCCACAAATCTTCTATTTGTAGAAAACACAGTATCTGTGAAATGCATTACAAGGCATAGCCATATTTTAAAACTCTCTTTATAAAGTAGACTGTGAGTTCAATATTGTATACCTGGCTCTGTAGACCCAGCTCAGTGTCCCAGCTCTGCCCCTTTTTTCTTGCTGTGTGATGTGACAATTACTTAAGTTCTCTAAGTTCAGCATCCTCATCTGTAAAATAGAAATAACGATAGTACCTATGTCATTGAGTTGTTGACACAATAATTGATGTTCTCATAGAATTCTATACCTTATCCCAAGGCCTCCACAATGGGCAGGAGACTGTTCTAACTTGAGATTCTTACAACCAAAAGCAAAGAGGCAAAGTTGAGTTTTGAAAGAATTTTTTCTAACTATCTAATTAACTCAGGTTGATGAAAAAAATTACAGAATATATGAGAGTACAAAAAAAATAAAAATTAAATATTCCCCTACCACCTGAAGAGAAGCACCAGTAATCACTCATCTATGCGTATGTTGTAGCCTCTGATTTTTACACAATAACTGGAATTTATAGAGTATACTATTTTATAAGCTACATCTTCACTAAAAGTATCACGAAAAGTACCCCACATTGTTAAATGATCTTTGAAAATGTTTTTGTTTTTATGACCTGGCATTTCATCTAATGAAGGTCCATAATTTATTTACCCAATTTAGCCTATTTCATAGGTCTTTGGATTATCTCTTCCAAATTTTCAATGCTTCGATGATGTTCTTTGATGATATACTTTTGTGTATGTACATCTCCGCCACTTTGGCCTGAATACCTAGATGAGAAATCACTGGTTCAAATGATAAGAATGCTTTTAAAGCTTCTGATATCTGTGCCAAATTGTCCTCCCTGAAGGCTGTTCCAATTTACTGTCTGATTCATGGTGCGAGGGGGTGTTTGAAGACACAAAATATTTTATCGCATCACAAGAGTTATAGCAGATGCCATAAGAAAAACAAAGCCTCCAGGCCTGTTCACACACTCCAGCCTTATTTTAAGTTTGGTTTAAATTTGCACTTCAACACAATTAGAAATTCCAACATGTCTTCGTTCTCTGGAGGCCAATAGACAAAATGAGAATGCTAAGTCCATAAATACCAAGCTTGTTCCTGCAAATATTGTTTAAAATCTGTGACTACTGCTAGATTCTGGAGGGTAGAGACCACTCTGATTTTATCTTTTCATTTTTAGTTCCTGACTCCCACCTGGTGTGTTTTATATCCTGGCTTCACTGAAAGAATCTCTCTTCCAACACTCTTGGCTCTCCAGTCTGGTTATGAGACGTGATCTAAGGTGCTGAATTAATACCCAATAAGGTGTTAATGGATAATAATGGGTTTTCCTTCATTCAGCACTTAATAGGCACCTATCATGTGCCAAAGAACTCTGCTAGGAAGAAGGATACAAAGCCCAGAGGTAAATTTTAAATTAGAATAAGGACCTTCAATGTTTAACTCAAAAATTATCATGTTACAAAGGGACAAATAAAAATGGCAAAAAGAAAGAAAAGAAAAAGCCAAGTATTTCTGAACATGGCAGTGTGCTGATCAGCCACACCGAACCACCTGCACTTACAGCACTCATAACTTGTCCTTCTATTGGGCCCTGCAGGAGAGCAAGAACTCCAATCCTGTCTGCTTCAGCCTTCTCCCACACCCCCATGCCTTCTTTAGAAAATCCTGAAAGTACTGCTTTGCAACACTAAGAAAGCCACAGTAGTTCCAGCTGTGAGGGCGCCTTGCTGATGGCAATGGCGTGCCTGCAGGTCCCTGGACGGCAGGAGCCTTCAGTCTGCAGCAGGATGATGAATACCCCCTGGGCTGCAGGATCTCCCCCTTTCCTGCTCCTGCCTCATCACTCCTCTTCAGTGTCATCATGCCCTGCTTCTCACTTCCCCTCAGGGACTCATCATGGAGTCTTGTGACAATCCCACACTTCTGTCCCTTGCATGGTCCAGCTATAACATGTTTCTGTCTTTCCACCCATCTTCACACTCCTTGGCCCTTTCATTCCTCCAATCTTCCATGTTCTTTCTGCTTGTTTGTGTCGAGTCACATTGTTCTCTTCTTCTAACCCATAAAAGCATCTATAGACGTATCTAGAGTACAGCTACAAGTCGCTGTGTTTCAGGAAGGCCTCAAATAGAGATTATGATCGTTGCATGTGGAAATCTTATAGTGGCTTCAAAAATAAAAATATCATGGACATATTTCCCTACATAATGCCTGTATTTTTTATCTGTGGTGCATTTGACTTGAAGATTTTTTTCATTGATTTTGAGGACACGATTGCTTGTGGCCATTTTCAGCTCCAAAGAAATGGAAAATCATGAACCCGATCCTCTGACTGGAAGGAAGTTGTGAAGGATCCTCTCTAATCACCAAGTCCTAAGTAGGTGAGGCAAACATGCTCCAGGACACATTGACAGCTCATTTACACCAGAACCCAACAACCCATCCTCAAAGAAGAGATGGCTAGCAACAGAGAATGGGCAGCCATCTGTTCCTGGGAGACCTCGCTGGAGTCGCTGGGGAGCTCCATTGGCTCTCAGCCACACAGCAAACCTAGCACACATGATTCAGGTGGATAGTGGAAAACACTCACAACTCTATACAATTTACATATGCAATCTACTAATCTTTAGCACTATATAGGACCAAGATTTGGGATTTATTTATTCAGTAAGCACCTACTGAGTACAAAGGCACGTGTTAAGTCTGTGACAGGTGCAGGATCAAAAAAGGGATCAAAACCCTTGTAGCTTGTGCTCAAGATGCTAATGGTGTATGTCTTTAAGCCTCTTCTGGTAACAAGTGACAGAAAAAGAACCTCAAACTGGCTTAAGCAATGAAGGGGATTTATCAACTTATGTTTCTGTAAACTCCAAAGATAGCATAAGCTCAAGGGTGACTCAACCATGGCATCCAGTTTCTTTCTGTCCCTATGCTCTGCTTTCTGCAGGGTCAAATTTATCCTAAGGCTCATTTCCAGCATGGTGGTAAAATGGCTATAGAATTCCAGGTTTCATAGATGCACCCCGCACTAGACAGAGAGGAGAGAGAGAGAGCAGGGGGGAGAGAGGGAGAGGGAGAGGGGGAGAGGGAGAGAGGGAGAGAGGGAGAGAGGGGGAGGGAGAGGGAGAGGGAGGGAGAGGGAGAGGGAGAGAGAGAGAGAATATGAATGAGCCCCTGGATTATCAGCAAAAGTCTTTAGCTTCATTCTGATGGGACAAGTCCAGAATGAATTTCTTATGGTTAGGCATTGCCATGATCTGATTGGCTTAGGCATGGGGTACCTACACCAATCACTGAAGCAATGGGGTTGGGATTGGTTTATGCCAACAGAGCCCCACATTGAATCTTGGGGTGGAGTCAATAATGCAAACGGAATAGCTCCTGTACAATGGAGTAGGGTAGAATGGATATTGGGAGGTCAACCACCATACCCACTGTAGAGTGTATATTTGTGTGCATAAATATCTAACATACAGAACAAAAGAGAAGACTGTCATAAGAGACAGCAGAATAAAGTATTATGGGTATTTAGGGTTGATCCAGAAAGTACATTTTTAACTTGAAGCCAGGGTTCTTTCCATTGTATTATTGTGGCTCATATGGTTGTGTGCCTGCAATGAGTATCCAAATGGAATTAATCCATGTACTATTAGCTCACAACACCCAACACTCGATTTCTGCAAACACATGAGCAAGCACACTTGGTTTATTTCACCCACACAGATGATGCAAACACTACTACCAAGTTAGCACTGAGCCCAGACAAACACTCAGAGGGCAAGGCCACTGGCTACTCAGGAAGAACCTGAATGGATTAGAATTGTTTTACTCATATGCCAATCTCATCCGTTGCCTATGGATTTTTCATACTTCATCACCAGAGGGTGTTCTTATCTTCAAATAAATCACAGTGATCCATTAAGCAAACATCAATGTTGAGACTATTTTATACTTTTCAATTAAGTTTGTCTTACCAGAAAAGAATATCTGAAACCTTTTTAAAAAAAAAAAACAACTTCCAAAACCTCCAATTCTCTTAATTGTTTAACTATATAACTATATGGGAACAAAATACACATTAATCTGTTGTTTCAGATAACAAATGTAAAAACTGATAATGATTCCTGCAATGGCCTAACATAGACTTTTCTCATGTAAGTCATTGCTTCCCAATCTTGCTTACTCATCATACTTGCTAGAGAAATTTTAGAAATACAGTTCCCAGGTCCTATCCCAAGATTCTTACTTAGTAGGAAGTCAACCAAGGCATTTACATGCCTTAAATGTCCCTGCGGGAGTTGGCATTATTATTTACAAAGAATAATACTGTTGCTCCCTGGGGAGAATGAGACTTTTCAGCCCCATCACTAAGCTGTGCCCTGTGACCCACCCTTGCCAGATTCTCTCTTTTCTTCCTGTCATGATAACCAGCAATGTTCCAGCTAGAGGCTACTCTGTCACCTTGGTGTCACAGTGAACATAAGATGGAGCAGAGCCACAGGTGAACCACAATGAATACATGTTGTAAGCAAGAACTAAGTCCTTGCTGTAGAAAGCCATGAGATTTGGCGACCATTTGTTACTGCAGCATAACCAATCCCATTCATAATCAATCATTCCCAGAAGTGATTCTGATACATAGCCATGATTGAGAACTATGAACACAAATGTACTTGAATGTCACATATATACACGTTTGTGTGGATTGCATTCATAAGACAAAATATGTGAGTCCTCAGATGGTGACCTTTCTCCAGGCTTAGAGATTCCTGGGTGATATGTGAAATTCTGATGAATGAATTTTCTATGAAAAACTCTACCCATCATTGCAAAAGAGTTACCTCCCCCCAAAGAAAAGAAAAAGTCTATGAAAACATAATGCTTTTCTCTGAGGCTTTGTTCAGTTCTCGTTGAATATGAATTAATTCTGCATGGTATTATAGGGAATTTCAAAATGAATGGAACCAATTATTCCCTGCATTTTCTCTATCACACCCCTGCAAAAGGGGCCTTTCCTTGACTCTAAAGTCCCTGGAAAAAGGAGGTAAGAGAATTCAGCCTCATTTCGACTAATACGTTGGTTGTAGAACCAGGCTGAAAGTTATAATAAAAGCTAATCTCTTTTAGTTACTTAATAAGCATCTTTTAATAAACTAAATGCTTCATTAAAATCATTGAAAAACTGAACAAAAGCACTTCCCCTTTACAATAGCTTTGGACAGAGATAAACTTATTGATAAAAAGGAATCAGCACACTTGGAAACCCATTGACTTAGACCCTCTGTGGCGCTCTCTCTGTCAGGACCTCTCAGTCATAGCATCCTGGGCCAGTTGCCAAAGCCAATGCCATAGCAGAGGTCAGAGGAAGAAAAGGGGCTGCTGCCAGCAACAACTCAAGTAGGTTCAGCATGAAACATGCCACTGCACTGGCCTCCTTTCTGCAGCCCCCTCCCCACCAATAACCCTGACTCTGTTAGGTTACTTATTTTGCTCTCGTGACAGCTCCCGGACACACTCAGGCCTGCAACCAACAGCTTTGGCAATTTATGTTCACAGATGTCCCTAGAATGGTCCTGCTTCCTGCCAACTCAGCACAAGGGCAGGCTGGAGCTGCAGTGGGGGGTGGGGAGCTGGGAGGGCCAATGGGGCCCACAAGATCATTAATTCAGGGCTGCAGAGAAGGGTCCCCAGTCGAATACTTGATTCTAGCAAATCCTTAAAGAAGTGCCAAATGACTAATCGGCTCCTAAGCAAACTTAGGTTTTATAGTAAACAAGCCAACAGAGAATTTCTTTCTAAAGTTGTAAATCAGTGGGTACCAGTTGTGGGGATAGAGAGATGTCGGTTAGAGAGGATACAAAGTAGCAGATACACAGGATGAACAAATCTAGAGCTGTAATGTATACCGTGAGGACTATAGGTAATAAGATAAAAGTGAGAAAATAAGCTTTCTCACAGGACTACTCTTTCCCTTAAATGTGTAGATTTAAAACCCTAGAAGATGGAGCTAGATGCACCTATTCTTAGAGCACAAACTGGGAAGTGGCCATACTTGAGCTCAGTAAACATAAAACTACCCACATCCATTTGTTGCACTGATTCCAGAACCTCTTGTGCAGTGCAGCGCAGTGCAAACTCTAGTTCATGTTTACCTATGGCACCAAATTCCTGAATCTCATTCATTACACTGAAAATATAGATAAGAATTCTTTATGGATTTTGTGCACCATTTAGACTGCAAACAACTCTTATTTGTTCCAATTTCAGCAATTCTCTGCCTCCCCCTCCCCCTAATCTGGGTTGGATAAATCAACTCTGACATGCTTGAGATAAAATCAAACATAAATTGGCTTATTGGGTCTCATGCTTGTGCTTCACTTAACACAGCAAAAACTATTCCACCTTTTTGAAGGTCAGAGATTCCCTGACCACTTAAGCAGAAAGAAGATCATCATAAATTTATTGTTTGGATCTTTTATCGAGAAATGCATGTTTCTAGGTTCATTTAAGCACAATTTAAATAATAAAGGAAAAAAGGAGGGGGAAATTTTTTTAAAAGGGCAATGTTTTACTTGTGCAAAAAAAAAAAGCAACTCTTAGAAATTCCAAAAGAAAGGCTAAAAATGGTCAGAAAATACATAATAATTTGTGTTCACTTCTGCAGGAATTATTTCTAAAAACAGAATTTGAGGTTGTGCTTCTTTGCTATTCTCTCTCAAATCAAAATCTGATGGTTTTAAATAAGCGTTTTTATTATTAAGATTCCTTCGAGGGACTTTGTGAATTGGTCTGACTTAAATATTAGTAGCAAAGGAAGGGGATCGTTTTCATTTTTCTTCTCTGGAGCAAGTAACAAGGCAGAGAGAATCCTGCTGTTGTTTGTGGACATTAATTATTTCCAAGCATGATGCAGCTATAAAGACAAAGGAAAATATCAGTGTCTTCAAGTTTCAAGGACTTACCATTAAATGAAATTTAAACCAATATAAAACTACAGGCTAGCAGAATTGGTATTTGTCTTTACCTTTCCTGGACTTAAATTACATGCTAATTAGGTCAATTTTATCAGCACTATGGAGCCCTTCTGTCAATAAATAATAAGAGGTCTGATTCCACCCACAAGCTACATTTGTATATGAATGTACTTAGAGGTTTATATCATCAAAGACTTCACTAGACATACAGGACTCATAAAGGGAGGAAATACATGCCTAAATAATGGAGTTTTTAAACTTGAAACAAATATGAGTAAAGAATTTCCAGCTCTGGGGCAGGAACGTGAGAGACGGGGTGTCTGAGTGATTTCCCTGCATGATCTGCAAAGCATTGTTTCACATCATTGTAACCCAGCACCAGGGGTAGTGAGCAGAGTCATAATGGAGGCGCTGTGTTTCTGCAAAGAAACTTAATCATAATAGACATTGTATGCTAAACATATCATCCTTCAAGCTCTCCTAATACAGTACATCAGACAAAATACATCAATTAAAATAATGTAACAAAACACGGAGGAAAAGTAGGAAAGAGAAAATTGCCTGTGGTACTTCAAAGGTACCACATGTACCCGGCGTTCCCCAGAGGATTTCCTGTATGGTTAAAATGCAGCATGAGCAAACATGCTTTCCAGCTGCAAAGTCCAAATGTGGAGACTGATTAAGAGGGCTCAGGTTCTAGCTCTTCAAATAAAACACCAGGTGTTTACCTCAAAGATTGCCTCGAAGAGACAAGTACAATTGGACGCCCAGAAAAGAGACTAAAGGAGCTTGAACATGAAGTAAAAAGCGTCCTTCCATAATCACCCTGAGGCCACAGCATGGGGGAGTAAAAGTTTGACCTGGCACCCAGCCTCGATTCTCCAGTGCCAGCCCAGCACGAGGAAGACTCCTCTAGAATGCCAGCCCTGATCCAGACCAAAGGAAACACATACCCCATCTCACCCCACCTGGCAGCTCCAAAACCAATTCTTTGCAAATTCAGTTATGCAGACTTCAGGAGAAAAGGAAAATCTAGTCTGGGTGGTGATGAAATCTGCTTCCATGGAAAAGACTTTTCTCAAGTGTGCTATTAATTTTAGGGGCATCTGGCCAAGCCATTTATAAAGATGTAACCTCCAAGAAAGAAAAAAAGAAGAGACATTCATTTTTCTTGAACTTTAAGAAAATGGTTTCTATTTGCTTGCAAAGTTAGGGATTTGAGTCTTTAAATACACTGCTCTGCCTTTTTTGAGTGTATGCAAGAAAACGTGCTGAAAAGAATACGAGTATTGGGCCTTATTAAAGGTGTGGGGATGACAAGGTTCTGGAAATAAGAACAGCAAAAATTGTGACTTTCTGCATACCGACCATCAATACTGAAGTAATTTCATCTAGCGATGAAAGACTATGAATATACAACCAAAATAGTGAAGGGGGGGACGTGGGCATTTCATTTTATGAGCGGGATAATTAATTTAGGGTTGGGATCACTTCTGAGTCAGTCTGATAGGTGGTATGGAAACAACTCCTTATTACTTTCACAAGGGCATTAATTGGCCAAGTTATCATGAAGCCAGTGGCTGCATTATAGACTGCGGTGTTCCAATACATTCACATTTGAGGCTACTAATTCATTCCAAATGAAAACTGGCTTTCCTTTTGATCAGTGAAGATGGTCAGGATCATACTTCAGATAATTAAACCTTCAACTAGGGATGCCGACAGAACTTTCTGTGAGAGCTAAAACTTTCATTAGGTTCAATTTTCTGCCTTGATGAGGTACCTAAGAGTTTTCAATATCTCTTTTGTCTTTTTGTCTTCATTATGTGTCATTGAGGCTCATTTTCCAAACTTTGTATTGTTATTTTGGCAGTCTCCTTTTATCTGGCATTTTTCTTTTGTCCATTCAAGCCTGATTTTTAAGATCATTCTAGTTCTATTTAGCAGACATTGCTTGAGCTCTTATGCACTAGTCCCTGCCCTTGAGCTCCTTATGGTGCTAAAGGGTATTCATATTTTTGACACTCCCCCAATAGATGATAAAATGCTATAGGGCAGCGGCAGTGCTCGGTGTGATGCTTGCCCTATATAAGAACGAATTTTTTTCCCAATAAATTTTCAAACAAAAATGTTCAAAGACTTTTTGCAGGGATGAATAAATGATACATCAACATATAGTTCAATGTCAAGTGAAACATTTCGGAAACTGACCTTTGTACAATTTAGTTTCTCTTAGTCAAAAATTCTAAAATATTTTGTGAACGCCAGCCACAAAAAGCAGCCCATTCTCTATTTTCTATTAAAAAAAACTAAAATGATATTAGCTGTTTTCAATCCATAGCGCCAAATTTGAAAAGTGAAAAATTCAGCAAACCCCATGCCCTGGGTGGAGGCAGAGGAGGCCCTTGCTGGGAATAATTAGGAAATATGCAAATGAAGTCCCTGACCAACCATCTTTTTCACAGGTGACTACTTAAGATGCGTAAAAAGAGGAAGCACGACATGTGAAACACAGGGGAGAGGAAACTCAGATCTGTGCCCCAAGGGGAGCTGGATGCTCTGAGAACCTGGATGTGGAGATACCCGAGCCAGATGGCCATGGAAGGCAAATGTGGCCCACTCTTCATATTGCCAGCATGCCTTTCACCTAGTGATGTTATTGAGGGGATTATAGAGGGCCCCAAAAGTGCTTTGCCTCTTTCATGCCTTCATTTTCTTTTATAGTCATTTTGAAATCCAGGGAAGCATTTTAAAAGATACTAGAACAAAGAAGTACTTTAATTAACCTCCAATACCATTCTGAAACACTTCTAACTATGAAAACCCAACATTTCATGCGTGCATTTGGGGGGGTTGGTTGGTTGGGGCTGCAACTAAGTTATTTCTATCACACAGGTGTTTGACTGATAATGGCTTTCTCCCTACCACCAACCTCCATCCAATGGGGAAAGTTTCATTTTGTTTTAGTTTGCTGAATCCATATGTGATCTTAACATTCATTCTATGGGCAAAAATCTAAACATCTGGTTCAGAGAAACAGAATCAGAGGATAAGGAAGAGGAGGAGGAGGAAGAAAGGAGGAGGAGGAGGAGGAAGGAAGGAAAGGAGGGAGAAATAAGGAGGGAAGGAAGGAGGGTGGAAAGAAGGAAGAAAAGGAGAAAGAAGTAATAATTTTATCCACTTTGATTTATAGGAAGCACTGTTGTTAGAAGTGGAAATTATTAAGGAAAATACATTTAAGTAATTGCTGTGATTTATGAAGCCACGGAGTTATGAAGCTGATTTAAAATACATCTCTACTGTCAAAAGAATATGCTATAAGATTTGGAACATTATAGTACATACAAAAATTCACATTCTACTCGGTCAAATAAAGGCATGAATCTCAACTGTGATCTTATTGGAGTGATGAATCTTATAATATATGGCCAATGAGGATAAAATGTCTCCAAGTTTCAACCTCTCCTTTTTCTGTTTGCAGGGGGTGTTTATACGGTGGGAAAAGGGAGAGTGACCACAGTAAAAAATCCTAGTATTTATAGATGGGAATTGAAAAGGCCCCAGTCTGGGTTATTCTTAAATCCATGTTGCTTTGGGTTGTGAATCTAGAGGCAGTTGGTTATCTTCCTTCAAGGTCTCCATCATTATCATTCACTATTTCTAGAAACAGGCAGTGGACTGTCTTTGCTTTCAGTAACTGGTGGAGACTGGTGTGGAGTGGAGACTCGTCCCTCTTTGCTGCAGAAGCTGGTACTCAACAACAAGCGTCCAAGGTGTCTAGCTGTGTAACACAACTGGGTAGATGATTCTGATTAAAACTGTACTTGATTGGGGGGGTCCTTTATTTTTTGCCTGTTTTGAAACCAGTATGGGCACTACTTGAGACACAAAAAGTGTACCCTTAAAAGGTTTCCAGTACAATAGTGGAGATGGAAAAGCTGCCTCCTTCCTGATCACTTGCAGCCATGAAAGCAATGTGGCATCCAGCTCTGGCTGGGTTTTCAGTGTAAAGCAGTGGTCCTCAACCAGAGGCGATTTTACCTCCAGGGGACATTTGGCAATGTCTAGAAACATTATTGGTTGTCACAATTACAAGGGGGGCACTACCGGCGTCTAGTGGGTGGAGGCCAGGGGTTCTAGTCAACACCCCACTGTGCACAGGACAGCCCCCACCACGGAGAATTATCCAGCCCAAATGTCAACAGTGATGACATTGAGAAACCTGTTCTCAACCTCAATTCTAGAGAATAAGTTAGAACTTGTACATGGGGGAAATTTAAGTACGATTTTAGAGCAATATGTGAAGTTGGGCAATTAATTTCTAGGCATATATAGGTCAGGGTTCAGGCAGGAAACAGAAGCCGGAGTGAAATGCTGGAGTTGGAGGAGACTTTAATCAGCAAGGTGCTGTCAGTGCCCCACTCACAGCCTCTGGGATTTCCGCACCGTGTTTCATGCACGCCAGCTCCCCAAGCCTTTTTACTCAGAAGTGATACCTACTTCTCTCTGTCGAAAAACTGCCCTGAGGCTGCTGGAGCCTACTTGGCCTGCAGAAAGGGAAGCCGGGAGCAGGAGGGAATGCATGTCACCTTGAGGAGCTCTTCTCAGCAACACCCCATGAGCGCAGGAGTAGAGGCCCCCAGTCCCTTGCCCTGAGTATAACCCCGCCACCACACCCTTGCCGGGCCCCCATGTCTTCTGCCCAGTAGGCTTTTCCTCAAAATCACTTTCATGCGAATCTTCACCTCAGGTTCCACTTCTGAGGAACCTAGGCCAAGGCAGGGATTACTTACAAAGGCGGATGGATTGAGTCTAGAGAAACCTCAAGGAACAGTGCAGCATTCCCCACCCCCAACCCCCACCTGAGCCACCAGCCAGCAAAGCTTCTGGAAAACAGCACTGAGGAGGCAGCCCGCTGGACCCTAGGGAAGGCCCTCGGGCTGCAAGGAAGTGAATCAGTGCCGAGCAGAGCAGGGTGGCCGACAGGAGAGCACTCTCTGAAGCCTGAGAGGAGGGCCGTGCTGAACACAGGCTCGGTGCAGCTCTGCTGGGCCAAGACAAGTGGCCACCCACAGGACAGCAGAACTGAAATGTGGGAGGAAGCCAGCATCACCCACTCATCTGGGTGCTCCTGAGACAGGGACCATGGCTCCAGCACCCAGCACAGGGCCAAGCTATGATAAACACCCAGAGGATTATGATGAGTGAATTAATGACTTGATTAAATAACTAATTATCAAGGACCATGCTGGGAGTAGCTGGTGCGGCAAACGGACTCTAGGGTGGCTCCCTGTGACCCCGCCTCCTTGTGTCCACCCTCTATGTAACTCCCTCCGATTAAGCATGGGTGAGATTTGCAACTTGCCTCTAACTAATAGTGTGGTTAGATTCCATGTGGCCAAAGTGACAGGAGGAACATGATTACATGTACACGATTGCATAATTGGAGAGCCCATCTCACTGGTCTCTCCCTCTCTTTTCTTACTGGCTTTGAAGAAGCAAGGTGCAGTGCTGAGACCTGCTATGGAGAAGACCACGTGGCAGGGGGCCAGCTGCCAGGGAGAAATTGAGGCCCTTTGGATCTACAACCAGTCAGGAACCAAATGCTGCCAACGCCATGAGTGAGCTGGGGAGAGCACCTTGCTCACATGAGACGACCTCCCTGGCCACCACCCTGATGCAGCCTCGCAGAGGACCTAAGTAAGCCATGCCACGAGACCATAAACACAGCAATACAACTGGGCAATGATGAATTTCAACTGTGCCAGCTTCCCATGAACCATAAAAGCCCATGCATGGTTTCGCTGTCCTCTGCCCAGCACCAAGCGCATGTTCCATCTTGTCTTTCTCTGAGAAGTCTAGGAAAGACCTGTCCTATTTATCCACCATTTTCTTGGTGCACTGACTGGTCTTTAAACAAACACACGGAGGGACTGAATCTCCCTTCATTTCTTCCATTTCCATCACTACTTCTCATTTCTGGGGTCCAATCATCCACGCCAAAATTCATTTGAGCCTTTTCACACATATCGAGCTAACAGCAAATTTATAGTCAGTAAGTAAACTTTATAGATACAATTTTTATAGTTTCATATGGACCCTAAAATGCAAGGAGAATGGGAGAAAGAATATTCTGGCAGATGAAATATCATTACCTATTAGAATCATGGAGTGCTAGAGATGGAAGGGACCCCAGAGATGATTGGTCTAAAACTCTCATCTCATAAAATAGGAAACTGGTTCAAGAGGGAGGAGGAGAAAGTTTCAGGATCACACAGGAAGTTAGCTGGTGGGACAGAATTCTCCTAACGCCCAGTCTTTCATTCCACACATTCCTGTCCTCCAAATCCAGGGTAGAGACCTCTTCAATCTCTACCATTCTGTGACCAAGAATCTTCCCGAGCATCATGGCTACTTTGGAAAGGAATCTTTGCCTCTTCGTCACCCTTTATATATTAGGATTTTCAAAACTCTGCTGAAATCTGGGAGAAGAATCATATGAGATGAAATCCACAGCTGCTGCCTTTGTCAGGGGAATTCGCTCAGGGAAGAATCCCATTTTAAAATATGCTCCAGTGGCAGACATTTAAAATGGGACAAACACTTGGCAAGCGCCACCTTTTGTTAAGCTGTTTTTGGCTTGGCATGTCACCTTTCTGTGCCCGAAACTAACATCAGGCAGTTTTTTTCCCCAAAAAACAACTGGGTTCTCTGAGATTGGACAGTATTTCAAATTTCTGTAATGGGGTCATTACACACTTTTAAGACTTGAATAGCCCCACTGCCTCCTGGTTAGCTGTTTAAAAACACAAAGGGTTGGCAGAGTTTAGGCGAACTGCTCACATTTGGGGTTTTTATGTATGATATTTAGACATATGAAAGACAAAATAAGGTGCAAAAACCCATTTCATAAAAGGCCCCATCTGCCGCAAGGAAAAATATTGTTATCATGTGTGAAAATTCAACTACATGGTTAAAGAGAAAATCAGAGCATAATCCAAAAGTAAAAAAGATCGCATGTTTCCCCAAATTCCATCTCTCATTCTGTCTCCTCCAGTTCATTCCAGTATAAGATACACATAGCAGACCTTCGGCTCTCTGCAACTGTGGCACCAAGTATAGCATTTGTTTTTAATCATGGAAAACTTGATTTTCATTCATTTAAAGCCTGGGGTAACCACGAACTTATGCGGGAGTTCAAAGTGAGGCTAGAGATGCCCTAGGCCCATCCCCTGGAGAATCTGCTTGGTCTGGGCTTTGGGTTTACAGTGAATTGCTTTCACCGGCCCTGTCCTCTGGCTGACACTGACTCACGCTGCCAGCTAGCGCTGAGAGGGCACTGAAGCCAGCTAATGGGGCACCTGAGCTGTGACATCTTGAGGGCCTCTGCTCACTTGAGGTTTCCAGTGCTAAAAGGTTTCAGCCTCAATGCTGGATTTACTCTTTTGACTCACCCTAAGAGAAGATGAAACAATGACTCATGGCCAGCAGGATTTGAAAAGACAAACATTGACTCACAAATCACAAAGTTAACAGGTTTGTCACAGTTCTCAAATGCAGTTTGTATTTAGGGTCATCTTATAATATTGTTAACTGTGAAGAGCTGTTTTCCATCTAAATAAAATGCTAAGAATCTAGAAATAGGTTCTGGGCAACCTTTTCTCTTAGAAAAAAGAAAAAGGGTATCATTAAATGGTATCACCATTTTATCCAATTGCTCAAAACAGAAAGTTCATCCTCAGCCCTCCGTGTCCAATGAGTCCAAAGTTCTGTTGATTCAACATCTTTTCTTTTTATTGTTTGTTAATTATTGAGTAGACACAAAAGAAGACACATATACTATATATGATTTAAAAATCATTTACAAATATATCCCTGTGTTTGTATCACTGAATCATTTTTTTAAAAAAATGAATATTACCATTATTTTGTGCCCTAAGTGCCCCACTCTCAACCTCAGCACTACTAATATTTGGGACCACACAATTCTTTGCCATGGGAGGCTGTGCTATGCATTCTAGAATGTTCATCGGCATCCCTGGCCTCTACCCACTAGATGCCAATAGCACCTCCCCAGATATGAAAAACAAAAATGTCTCCAGACATCCCATGTGTGCAAATACCAAATGCCCATGGAGTCAAAATCACACCTGGCTAAAAACCACTGCTCTAAAGGTAAATCTTTGCCTGAATTTTGTGTTCATCATTTCTTGCTTGTAGTTTTTAGCACTTATATTTGTATAAATATTCTTTAGTTTTACATTTCTCAAATTCTCATAAACCTAATAGTTGTTAAGAAAAATATATACACAACTTACACTTGACCTTGTGTCTTTTCCATGTGATACTGGAACATTAAACAACAGGCCCACCCAAGGAATATTCAATTCTCGAGAAGGATATAATTTAATTTGACTTATATCTACTATTGACCAGGGCCCAGATTCTGGAAAGTTACATGTAAACTTGCATGTTTTCTTCAGTAAAAATGAAAATTATTTCTGTTGGGTAGAGAAGATAACCCCAAAGGTTATGGCTTCATTGCCCTGCAGGGCATAACCAGTTTTGTCTCTCATTTTACATTTCAGCATTCTTTTCCCAACTAAGTAGATAAATCTCTGTTCGTCAAATGCTCTTTGAAGCAGCTTTACCATCCTACTGGTTCTCTCTTTTGTGAATTGAATAATTTTTGATACATATTCTGTCTATATTTGTGAGAATTATGAGAAATTTTTTGAAAATTAAACCCAATCTTCCTACATGTATAATTCCACAATTTATTTTTATTAATACTATGTTCCCGAAATTCATTTATGTTGTTGAGTGTAGTTATAGTTCATTAATTTTCATCGGACTGTGGTCTCCTATTGTATCAATATATTACAGCTTTATTTATCTTTGCAATGTCGATGGACATTTAGGTTGTAACCAGTTTTCTTGCTGTTACAAATATAGTGCTTTTTTATCCATGTACATGTCTCTTGGTACACAAGTCATAGGACATGTGCATCTTCATGTTTCTGAGATCATGCAAGCTTATTTTCCCAAGAAAACGTGGAAGTGTAGGTATTGTTCTGCTTCTTTGCTAATATGGTCACATCTTAATTTTTTAAATCTTGCAGGTATATTTTAAACTAAAATTTTAATTTCCTAGATCAATTTGATTATAACAAGTTTGGGCATATTTTCGTATGTTGCTTGGTTTTTTCTTCTGTGAAATTCTTTATAAATCTTTTGGGTTTTGTTTCTATTGAGTTACTTACCTTTTTCTTATTCATTTGTAGCAGTTATTTTTATAATAATCCTTCCTCAATCATTTGAGTTGCAGATATCTTCTCCCAACTTTAGGGTTTTTATTTCACACTCTACATGGCAGCTTTTGCACCTCTCATGTTAAAACTAGGACGGATATATGCATACACAAAGAGTGCAATTTGCACCATCCGAGAGATGAACATACTTGAAACTGGGACTTGGGGGGAAGGGGGGGCAAGGGCAACATACGTAACCTAAACATCTGTACCCCTATAACAAATTAAAAAAAAACTAGCTGTCTTTATATTTAAAGTGCATCTCTTATCTAGTCTGACAATCTCTGCCTTTTAATTGGAATATTTAGACCATTTCACTTAATGGAATGATAAATATGGATCAAATCTATGAGATTTCTATTTATTTTCTATTTATCTCACCTGTTGTTTCTTTTTCCTTCTTTTCCTGCCTTACTTTGTCTCCATGGTGAGCTTATTAGTCATTCCTCTTCATTTTTGTTTTTTAGGGGTAACTCTAGGGTTTACAGTGTCTAATCTGCTGGTAAGCCCTTCAAGTGAATTCTAGAAATTGTATTTTTCATCTATGGAAATTGTTTGGTTCTTATTATATCTTCTACTTCTCTCTTCTTTATGTTAATTATGAAATTACTGACCATATTTATAATAATTATATTTTAAAGCCCTTGTCTTCTGCTTATTACATCATCTCTGTTATTTTTGGGGTTGTATGGATTGAGTTTTCTTCTGATTATGGGTCACGTTTAAACATTCTTTGCCTTTCTTGTAATTTTTTATTAGATACTGGACATAGTGAATTTTACATTTGTTTTCTGGATTTCGTTGTCTTCTTTTAAGGAATGTTGAGTTTTGATTCGGCAAGCTGTTATTTGTGAATCTGTTCCATGCTTTTGAGGCCTGTCTTAAAATTTCGTTATGGTGAGTTTGGAGTAGCTTTTGTCTAGGACTAGTTTTTAACCTACTACTAAGAAATGACTCTTTGGGGGTTTCTACTGAGTGCCCAAGTGTTTAGTGAGGTCTTTCTACTCAGGTTGGTCGGTCTCATGTGAACTCTAATTGTTCAGCTTGCAATTTTCTCTGTTTTGTGGAATCTCACCCTACATGTATGCAGTTTAATATTTAGCCAAAGCCTCTAGGAGTCTATGAAGATTTCTGGAGCTCTTTCTCTGCATAATTCTCTTCTCTCCAGTACTCCATTCTGCAAATTCCAGCTGCCCAATCTTCCTGAACTCTGATCTGTTTTCTCAATTTACAGAGACTGCCATTTTCTACTTGAGTTCCCCCATACTGGGTGGCATTCCAGAAAGTGTCTACAGGCAGAAAGCCAAGACAATTATAGAACTCACCTTATTCATTTTTTTTTATGGATTACAATTTTATACCTATCGTCCGACGGATAAAAATGGTTGTTTTTATATATTTTCCAAGTTTTCTAATTGTTTAAATTGAGAGGACAAGTTGATACCAGTTGTGCTGTCATGGCTTAAAGTGGAAGTCTATAATCTCTTTTGATAAATAAAAGTTATTAACTTAAAAGAAGCCATATTTATTAATCTTTCCCTTGATCATTTATACTTTTTATAGCTTATTTAAGAAATCCTTCTTCTATATTACATTCTATAAGTTTTATAATTTGCTTTCATTTAGATCTGTAATCCATTTATAAGCAACTGGCATATATTTTTTAATATGGATAACAAATTGTCACCAAATCATTTATTGAAAGGTACACCTTTTCCCTATTGATTTGCAATGCTACCTCTTCTAGAAATCAGATTTCCACATGTGTGGCTCCGTCTCTGGGGCTTTCCGTATGTTAAACTAGTCAACTTCTTTATCTTTAGGCTATATTTCACAGTCTTAATTATTAGAGCTCTATATTACTCTGAATTTCTAGAAAGGCAAGTTCTCCCATCTTAATCTTCTTCAAACAAGAGTGTATGGGCTATTCTTGGCCAATTTCACTTCTATGTAAGTTTTAAAAATCAATTTGTCAAGTTCCGGACTATATCTATTAAGCTTTTTATTGAGAGTACATTAACTATATGGATCAATTAATAAACAACAGATGTCTTTATAATAGAGTTTTATAGTGGTTTAAAATACGTGCAAAAACTCTTTAACATCTCCTTCAAAGGATGAAGGCGAATTCTTCTCCCCTCAAGTATAGGCTTGACTTAATGACTTGTTTCTAACAGATAGAAAAAAGCAGAAGTGACAGTGTATGACTTAAGAGACTCTCTTTATTGGATCACTTATTCTGAAGGAAGCCAGCTGTCAGGTTGCCATATGGAAAGACCTGTGTGGTGAGGAAACTGATGCCTCTAGCCAATAGCAGCGAGGAAATAAAGCTTCTTGCAAGCATCCATGAAAATGAGCTTGGAAGTGGATTTGCCAGCCCCAGTTAAGCTTTCAGATCACTACATCCTCAGCTGATATCTTGATTATAACCTCACAAAAGAACTTTGACCAAACCACACAGCTAAGCTTCTCTTGAATACTTGACCCACAGAAACTGTGAGATAATAAATCTGTTGTTTTAAACACTAAGTTCAGGGTAATTTGTTACACAGCAGGAGATAATTAATACAAATGTTCATATCTGTGAATATTGTATGACTCTCTATTTTGTTAATCTTCTTTAATGACATTCAATAAAGCTTTGTAATAACCTCCATAAAGCTCTGTGGAAATCATTCCTAAATACTTTAAAATTATATTGCTGTTGTAATTTTTTCTTTTATCTTCCAATGAAAAGAAACAGTTAATTTTGTGTGCTTATTTTGTATTCAGCAATTGCAAAAACTTACCTGCAAATGATCTGGAGTTTTTTACATACACAATCATGTTATCTGTGAATAATGAGCATTCTTTTTTCTTCCTTTCCAATTCCTATATTTGCTGGCTAGTGTCTCTAATAGAATGATGAATAGAACTACGAACAGTAAGAAATTCTTTTCTTACACGTGATTTTTAAAGGAATACATCTAATATGTCACCATTAAGTGTGAAACTTGCTGTAATTCCTTTGTAAATATTCTTCACAAAATATTAAGAAAGTCTTCTTCTATTTCTTGTTTACCAAGATTTTTTAGCATGAATAAATATTGGATTTTATTAAATGCCTTTTATACATCTATTGGCATGGTTATATGACATTTCTCCTTCAGCCTCTTAATTAACAACATTAATTGATTTTTCTCTTATTAAAAAAATCTTACATTCTTGACTTATTCATTTCTGAACCAATTATGTCTCAGTTTTGGAAGCAGAAATGAGGATTCAATATGTAACTCCCCCAAAGTGGTTAACCTGTCCGATATATGATTATAATGTTAGGAAGCAGAGAAACATAAAGGATTTTTGGTTTTATATGTATTCATAAAACAATTGTATTTAATATTGATGATCTGAGCTACTTTAAAGGGGAATTTGCTCCGACAATATGACATTCTGGAAAAGGCAAAACTATGGAGACAGTAAAAAGAGCAGTGGCTGCCAGGAGCTGAGGGGAGGAGATGAATAGGCGGAGCGCAGAGGATGTTTAGGGCAGTGAAATGATTCTGTATGGTACAATAATGGCGGGTGCACGTTATTACACATTTGTCAAAGCCCATAGAATGCACAGCACCAAAAGTGAACCCTAATGTAAACTATGGACTTTGGGTGATAATGATGTATCAGTATAGATTTATCGATTGTAACAAATGTCCCACTCTGATGGGGGATGTTGCTAGTGGAGGAGGCTGTGCGTGTGTGAGGGCAAGAGTTATATGGGAACTCTCTGTACTTGCCACTCAATTTCCACTGTGAACCTGAAACTGCTCTTAAAAAATTAAGTCTATTAAAAAAAAGGAGGGGGAGAAATTTGGTTCCTGTTTCATGTCGGAACTACATGTTGGAGTGATTAACGGGCCCTGGGTTTGTCCCTAAAATTGACACATACTGAAACATGCTTGAAATATACTTTTACACTTTTTTATTTTGTAAAGGATGGAATGGGGTGGAGGGGAGGGGAGGGAAAGAGGGATGTAAACCATTTTGAATAATACATTTCCATGATTTAAAACTTTAACACTGCATTATTATTGGAAAAGATTCATGTTTGCAAAAGCCTGCTATGGGCGAGGATTGTTTTGATTTGCATTGCTTTGGTTTTCAAGAAAAGAGAAACAATTGTAAATAACAACCCACTCAATGCCACAGATGAGTTAGTGTTGCCAGATTTTGTGATACTATGTACTTGATATTATATTTTTAAGATTGCAATCACAATGTCAGTCTCTCTGATGTATTTCTTTTCATTCACTTTTTCTTTTTTTCTTTCTGCTTTCTGCTCTTAGTGAAAGTGAGACATACAAACCCACAATTGACTGAATCCTAGTTGTTCATTTATTAAGTGTGTAATATGTGCAAGGCACCATGCTATTATAAATGCTGTGTTTAGCCCTTCTAGAACGAACTAGAAGACCTCCTCAGAGGCTTAACAAGTTATGCAACCATGTAAACAATGTTTCATTCACAGTCCCAAATCAAACAAACTATCTGGCAGTGCTAATAACAATGCCAGATTGTGCTTTTTGTATAGACATTGCATATGAAAAGAAGAGTATGGCTTTCTTATAAGGTAACAAATACAAATCTGCATTTTTTCTTCTAAAGGAAGCATATGAAAACTATTTTTAAAGATATATTGACTGAAAGAAAGGTGAATTAGAAACTGATCTTTTTAGAAACCCAGCTAGATTAAAAGTAACTAACTTTATTCTGATTTAAGATTGGGAACATAATTTTGGTATCCAATTGTGAAACTTATCGTGCCTCTAGGATTCAAGGGGTTTTCTCAGTGGTGGTTGTCTCCTTTCCAGATGAGTCAAAAAAATTTTTGGTTAAAGAAAACTCTCACAAAACAGAAACCTTGCCTGTCCAGTTTGAAATTTAGTAAAAGTACTTTCATGGGAGGGCTGTGAAATGCTGTCCCTGTGCTGTGCAAATGTCTACACTTTGGGCTGCTTCCACATCAATGCAATCAAGCATCATAGTGCTTTGCAGGGAGTGCCTAATGTCTTGGCCCATTGAGGCTCCCCTCACATGATCAGGTATACATTTCATTGTATGTAAAGGAAGGACAGAAACTAATTTAAAATTGTTCCATTCCTTTCTAGCAGATCTGCTCAAGTTTGAGGAAACTAATTAAGAAATAATGTGAAATGGTTACAATTATAAATTTTTACCACAATTTTTTAAAAGAAACAATATAAAGAATTCCTTGTCAAAGGATATTTAGGGAGTTGTGGAGGAAAGAACTTGTGATCTGAAGGCAGACAGTCCAAGATTCTTTAAAACACATTGGACTTCGATGCCTTATCTATGTATTAGATAGAATAAGGACTTCATTGAAAGGCAAGATTAAATAAAATGGCCTATGTAAAACCATCTAGCGCAGTGTCTGCCTTCCAATAGACATTTTAAAATGTTAATTTTTTGAAAGAACAAAATACCCATAAGAAACACCAACTGTTCGCTGGGAGCAGTGGTTCATGCCTATAATCCTGGCACTTTGGGAAGCCAAGGTGGGAGGATGACTTGAAACCAGGAGTTCAAGACCAGCCTGGGCAACATAGCAAGATCCTTGTCTCTACAAAAAATTTAAAAAGTAGCCAGGTGTGGTGGCATATGCCTGTAGTACTTGGGAGGCTGAGGCCAGAGGATTGCTTGAGCCCAGGAGTTTGAGACTATAGTGAGCTATGATCATGCTACTGCACTCCAGCCTGGGCCACAGAGCAAGACCCTGTCTCTCAAAAAAAAAAAAAAAAAAAGAGGGAAGGAAGGAAAACCAACTGTTATTTCCATTGCCATTGGGAGGAAAGCCTGAGGAAATCTGGGCATTCTTGAATTTCTGTCTTTAATACTACTTTACTCAATTAGTCTATGTCTAGTTTCCTAAGAGCAATAAGAACTTGTTATATTTATTGGGACTTTTCCCATGACAAGTGAGAGAAACCCAACACCATCCAGGTTAAACAAAAAGGAGACAGCTGGCTCACATATTAGAAAGTCCTGGATGCATCTGGCTTCAGGCACCAGGTCTCAAATATGGTCAGTTGTCTACCTCCCCATCTTTCAGCTCTGCTCAGTTTTGTTAGCCCCTCCGTTTCATTTTGTCAAACCCACTGGAATCACCCCAAAAGCAGCAACAAGAGAGTTCCCACAAGGGAGAGCCCCAAACCATCCCCAGATGGAGCCGGTTGGGATTCCAAAGGAAGAAGCACTAAACACTAGGGCAACCCATCCAAAGCATTATTAAGGGAACTTGCATATAGAGTGCTGCCACATATCCACACGGCAGACAATGAGAGGAAAAGGGGTGGTCTACCTAGGTATGTCCGCAGCGAGGGGGTCAGGGTATGGAGTTTATATGAAGGTTTAAGGAATTTGGCTCAGGACTGAGGCCAGTTTCTTTCAGTGTTTTGGGCAACAAACTAGAGATCCTTATCAGTGCCTGGGAATAATCAAGACCCGGTTTCGGTTCAAGCCTGCAGAGTAAAATCTGCAACTGGCTGGGTCATGGGGCAGTCAAGACACTCTGGGATTTTCAGTCAGGACACAGAGAGAAAGTGGGGAGATCTGGGGACCCTCTACCCTGTTAAAAATAATATCCTGACAGTTGTTAAAATGGGAAGATTTTATTCAAGATTATTGCAGTAGGAGTCAACTCTATTGCTATAGGAGAGAGACATTGGGCCCAACTCCAAATATAACAGGGACGAATAGAGATTTCTAGCCAGGGAGCAGGGCATGGGGGTGAGTGGATGGGAAGTCACTCAGAAGAGACATTAAGGGTAGGAGGATACTTGCTAAACAAACTTAACAGAATTCTTGCTAAAGGCAGGTGAAGGACATCAATGGTGGGGGATGAGGAACTTAATCAGATAGCAAGAATGATCAGACATCAAAAGTGAGGGGATTCTTGCTAAGATTGGGCTATGTAGGCCCAGCAAGGACAGGATGGACACAGAAGACCAAGGTCAAGGTTTAATTAACTAATTAATTCCTTTTAATTTTGTAAGTCCCCCCTAAACTGTCCAGTTTCTTCCTGATATAATAAATACTTACATCTGTTTTTCACTAAATAATTTATCAAGAGCCTTCACAACTAAATTGCATGTGATTTTCATAACAATGCTTCCTGATGGACACTATTTTTCCCATTTTAATAATGAGGACACTGAGGTTCAGAGAGATACCTTGACTAGTAAGTAGAGATTCAAGTGTTGGACCCACATCTTTCAACTCCAAGCCCAATGATCTTTTCACTTCTCTACAATGTCAGGAAAGAAACCTAGGAGGACATACTTTGTTGTCTTTTCATACAGGATGAACAAGAATATAAATTACTATTTGAATATTCATTCAAGTTTTTGGCCTGCTCTCCAAAGGCGATAGGACAGATGACATGGCCTCAGTTCTCATGATGATTTGGACTAACAGCTGCTCTCTGGAAGTGAAAGGGGGATGATGTGCGGACTCTCTTGGCCCACCTTTAGTTATATTTTAAATGAAATTAGAGAAAATGTGCAAACATGCAGAAGGTAAAACAAAGGTTCCCCTGAAGGAACCTCCAGGAAGGAGGACTCTGTTGCAAACACACAAGCTTGTGATAACTTTGGAATGCTGATTCAAAACCTAAGAGAATTTTCCTTTAAACTAGCACCCCTACTTCACCTCTCTTCCCTCCATCTCCTGCCTCTCATTGCTCCTTCCCCTCTTCCCCCAACAGTTGGTCTAAATAGAAGTCTACTAATTTCTTTCAGAATTGCTCTCCATAGAGGGCACTCCCCTAGGGATTATCAATTCATTTCCCTAGGGCTCTGAAAGCCACTCATCCAACAGGTCTTTACTACTTTTTTCCCCTATTTTTGAAGCTATTTTATCATCGTAATTGTTATTGATGATCTTTGGGATCTGAGCTGAATAAGACCAAAGACCACCAACTCAGCCCCTGGAGCTAACCAGTGGAATCCCCACTCACCGCAGTCTACTGTCACCCAAGTGATGTGACCTACAAGCCATTTCTTTCAAAGCAGTATGTTTAATCTGAGTCAGCAGCATGATGTTCAGGGGGAGAGCTTTTCTCAGTAGGTTGAAAAGACGAATGTAATGAGGGAAGGTTACCATAATTTGTGAGGAATAACTGAGGAAACAATGGAATTAAACAGCCAAGGTACACAACAGTAATGATCATTAAGCCATTTCAGCTACAAGAACTGATCCAACCCAAAAAAATAAAATAAAATAAAATAATGAAATAAAGAGGGAAGGAGGGAGGGCTGGGGAGCAATGAAGATGACCTACATTTGAAGTATCTAATGTTAGATGCTTCTTATTTTCAAAATCCAACTGGCTAACTCTCATTTGGATCTGATCTTTTCCAGACCTCTTAAAAAAAGAAGGAACTAGAACTTTTCAAACATCCGCAAATGCACGAGCCAAATGAAGGAACACAGGAATTTGTATCTGTCTGTGACTGGCATTCCCCTCTCTGAAAGAACAGTAGGCACCTCTCTTGAGATTGCAGCTAACTACAGCAGTTTTTTGGCCTTGAGCAAGTTACTTATTCTTTCTGATCCTCAGGTACCCCACGCATAAGATCAAGGTAGGTATCCTGGCCTCGGAAAGTTCTGGTAAGTAATAAATTAGATAATGTGTGAAAAATACCCAGTCCGGTTCCAAGCAGAATTGGTGATCAATTATGGATACTTGTTATATTTTTATTGTTGTTATTGAAATCTCTGTATGTCAATATCTAGACATATGTCAATATCTAGAACCAAATCTAGTTCTGTAGGTCAATATTTGAATATCTGTATGTCAATATCTAGATATCTGCAGATCAATATTGAGAACTAAGGATCCTGCTCCTATTCTTTTATCCAGGTATGTGGCCTGAGAAGGATTTCTTAGCTAATAAATTGCAGGTCAAGAAATTAGGAAAATACAGTAACACCTCTGTTCTCTAGATTACATATTCCATGCCTTTCAGCTGGAGAACCAAGGCCCAAATGACATTAAAACAGCTATAATAAGTACTAAAGAAGATACATATTTTATATCAAATATATGAAATATTAATACATATATGATTTTAATTGGTAAATATGTTCGTATACCTTACATTTTGACATGGTGCCCTTATGTAAGACTGTATGTGACAGGCTGAATAATGACCCCAAAGATGTTTGCATCCTAATCCCTAGAACTAGCAACTATTTTACCTTACATGGTATTAATAAAAGAGATTTTGCAAATGTGATTAAGTTAAGAATTTTGAGGTGGGGAGATCATCCTGGACTATCCAAGTGAGTTCAATATAATTATATGAGTGAGAGAGCAAGAGAGACACAGAGAGAGAGAATGAATGATATAAGCAAAGTCCCAGAAGAAAGAAGTTGCCTACATTGCTGGCTTTGAAGATGGAGGAAGGGGCCGTGAGCCAAAGAATGTGAGCAGCCTCTAGAAGCTGGAAAAGGCAAAGAAACAAATTCTCCCCTAGAGTCCTTAGAAGGAATGCAGTCCTATGGACCTATTTTCGGCTTCTGATCTCCAGCACTGCAAGATAAATTTGTGTTCTATTAAGCCGCTAAGTTTGTGGTATTTTGTTACAACTGCAGTAGGAAATTAACACATTGCAGAAATCTGATGTAACTCAGCATCTCTCACTGAGAGCCCTAAAAACAAACTGCCAGGCCTTGTACTTTTCCTTTTAAACAAAAGTAGGAAGTTGGTGACTGTCATCTGTACCTCGACAGTTTGGAAACTGTGATGACGTATTGGAGAACTGTCTAGCAAACACCAGCACAGCATTATTCTCTGTCATTACATATGCAAATAAAGGTATCTTGAAACAAAGATTTCATATGAATACAACCTGGAATTGTAGATGTCTATCGTCACCTGCAAAATCTCTTGCTTGCAATTCAGTTGAGCTGTTTAACAGAGCTGATTTCCTCAGGACTTAAAAGAACCAGAGAGATAATTCAGATCAGTAGCTACCTACTGTTCCTGGTCTCCAAGGCAATGCAGAAATGCAAAAACAAAACAAAAAATACCCCAACAAATGCAGCTACTTTTTTTCCCAGGGTAGTATTTTGTTTTGAATCTCAAATTGTAAAAGGCATCATTCCCTATAACTCCCAATCACTCAGGGTGGTTTTTTCTGCTTTGGCTGTTTTTCAAGAACTTCCACCTATGGGCTGGGTGCAGTGGCTCATGCCTATAAACCCAGCACTTTGGGAGGCTAAGACAAGAGGATCGCTTGGGGCCAAAAGTTCAAGACCAGAAGGGCAGCACAGTGAGACTCTGTCTCTTAAAAATAAAAAAATTAACAAGATAAAAGAATTTCCACCTACTTTTCTTTCCCTAGCAATGGTCTTTTGTCAAATAACACCCAGTATGAGGAGAAAATGAGAGGGTTTTTCCCCTCATTTTCTCCTCATATGGGGTATTATTTTGTTACAGCAGAATTGACTGGGAATAGACTGAGACGCACACAGAAATATTGGCAAAACAGGTTTATATACACCGGCAGGCCCAGAGGGGGATTTTTCCTCCCAAATTCTGAGCCCTGAATAAAGAACTAAAGAACGTATCAGTCTTTTATACATTTTTCTTGGGGCACAGTTAATGAGTGAGGAAGTGGGGCATAGTTACAATGAGGTCATTCTTTAGTGGGGGCAGGGTCCGGAGCAACCTTAGTTCCAGGCACAGAGTTCCTATGGAGTGTCTTCCTGTCTCATCTCACCTTAGCAGGAATTGCTGCAAGCGGTTTATAGCTGCTTAGGGAAGACAATGGGGTAGGGCCCTGGCAGCGGAATCTTCCACTACAATTTGACAAAAAAATAACCTGGAAAATTAGGAATCTGGAAGAAGTCTGCCTGGTACTATGGGAAACACCTTGCTGATTTCTTCAGGGTAAATGTGATCTTAAAAGAAAATTTCCCAGGCTTTTCTGCAGGCTTTTATGAAAGATTTTCTGGCATTAGAAGGAAACTTGTGGATTCCAGGCCTTTTATGGAATGTTTGATCTAGGACTCGTCCCCAAAGTGCATTCTCTACGCATTATGTATTTCTAATTTGCTGTCCCCTGGTCCGTGTTCTCAAATCCTCAGTCAATACCAACTTTCTCTGGTCTTGTTTCTTTTTAATTTATTCATTTTTATTTTTTTTCTTATTTCAAAATATTAAGAGGGTACAAACGTTTTTATCACATGGATACACTGTGAGGGCCTGTCGATTTTCTCTGTCAGCTTCCTCTCACCCTTCCTTCCTTGCCGCCCCACTTCACGTTACTTCTTCTTTCTTTTTTCTTTCTTTGTCCCTCTCATTCTCCCTTTCTCTCTCCCTGCATTTCAGCTTTTTATTATTATTATTATTTAGAGACAGAGTCTTGCTCTGTCACCCAGGCTGGAGTGCAGTGATGTGATCATAACTCACAGCAACCTCAAACTCCTGGGCTCAAGCAATCTTCCTTGCTTCAGCCACCTGAGTAGCTGGGACTACAGGCATGCGCCACCATGCCCGGCTAATTTTTTTATCTTTTATTTTTGTAGAGATGGGGTCTCGCTGTGTTGCCCAGCTGCTCTAACCCTGGCCTCAAATGATCCTCCCAAAGTGCTTAGATTACAAGCATGAGGCACTGCACCTGGCCCCTTCTCAGGTTTTAACTAAGCCATTTGAAACAGGTTTTCCTAACCCTCAACTGTAAATGGTTTATCCTAATACTTTGTTGGAATGAGTAGATTTTCCAAGGGCACATACTCAGGAGTGCAAATAGCTTTGCAAAGGCCCTGGAGAATATTTAATAGACTCTCTATCTGGAATGAGCTACTACCACATTGATGTCACACTGCAGTAGGGAGGCTGGCAGATGGGGATTCTGATGTATTTACACCCCCACTAACTTCATAGGTTAGGCTCTGCGTAAGGAAGTACCCGTGTGCACAAGAGATTATTATTATATTATTAAATAAGGTGCCATCAAATGGCTAGAATGGTTCTTTTGTAATCTTACATTTATAAGGTCAAGTTCTACAAATCTATGGGAGAATCAGAGATTGCATCCAAGGCAGCATGAAAATGTAGTGGCTACTGTTTTAGACTCTGCCTTCTGAGGGCCTCAGTTGAATTCCTGTTTTGCCACTGACAAGCCTTGTGCCTTTAAACAAGTTAATTCAACTCTCTGAGCCTTAACATCCTCATCTAAAAAACATCTGGACAGTGGTTTACTTGCCTCCTGATGTTCTGAGAATTAAATGAGAACGTGCGTGGAAAATACTTAACATGGTTAGCTACTATTCCTTTATCATTGAAGAAGGTAAGAGCAAACTAAAATTTTTAGCTCCTCCATGCCTCTGTGATCTAATTTAATATCTATATGTATCTATACATACCCCCTTCAGTATGTTTTAAGTCAGAAACTGAAGAGTCTGAGATCTCATCCTACTTGATCTGAGAGGAAGCAAGAGGCTTTCTGGATTAGAAAACAAGACAGTTTATTACTCAAGGCAGAAACAGCCAGAGCAACCTTAGCACCAGTTCCCTAAGCCCTAATCCCGACAGGATGATGGGATGAAGAACACATGTTACCTGCATGCACAACAGGGCTGCTGCCTTGAAGAAGAACCCCCAAATTAGGAGACCTGAAGCTAATATCACCTGCTGGTGCATCTGCTCCTCCTTCCCTCCAAAAAGACAGAAAAACGACTCATTAAACAATCTCACCCCTCTGGGGGGTAGAGGAAGGTTTCTAGCTTCACTGCCCTGAATATAAGCAACTGGCTTTGAAGGGACCCACCCCTAAATCTCCCTAACTTTAGGGAGACACTATCTCTAGCTTCCAAGGCTAGAAAACCTGGACCATGCAGAAACATGAAAATCATCATGGAGAATTGTCTCCCAGCTGGTATCATCCATTTGATACAGACACCATGTTGGGTGTCCACCCTGGGGTCAGGAGGCGGAGATGCTGAGGCTGAGTCATTATATCAACTCTGCTTTAATGTATTCCCACAATCAGTAAGTGGTAGTGTTAACTGGATTTGTAAGACCCAAGTCTTAAAAGTGCTTTGTTCAACTGAATCCTTTGGGTGTTCTGAGAAAAGTTAAATAGGCTGTAAATTAACGAAGTCAGCTCAGGGAAATTTTTCCTGAAACATACCCATATCTTCCAGATTTATTATTTCCTTCTTCAACACTAAAACTGACCTTTTTAAAACTTTATTATTACTTTTCTTTTTTTCTTCTACCTTTAGGTATCTAGAGGAACTAAAATTGACCTTTTATCTGTCCCACTTACTTTGGGCATTGTTAAATAATGTTAAAAATAAATTTGAGGATTAATGCAACCTTCTTAAGGCATTTGTACTTAACATAAAACAAACGATATTATTTAGCCCAAACTTGTAAATCCTAATGGAAAGGTTCAGACAGGTAGATATTTTGGTAGAAGGATATATCTCACACAAAACACACCTCAAATTAACAGCTCCAAGCATATTCATGTACATTATTTTATTTTATCCATTAGCTAACCCAGGGCAGAGGCACTTCAAGGAAGGAAATAGAGAGTTCACAGTTGAATGTGCATTACAGGGTAAGTAGAGGTAAGCTGCAACATGGACTCCAAGTCTTCAGATTTGAAGGATGCTAGACTTTTGTTGGCTGTATCCTCCAGATCAGTGACTCTCAACTATTGTGTGTGTGAGTGTGTGTGTGTGTGTAGGGGGACAGCTCATTAGGAGGGCACCATGTCAGATCCACCTGGATAAGGGTTTAAACTCTGACCTCCTTCAGAGATTTTGCTGTCCTCCTCGAGTGAAAGCCACACTGATACAATAGTGCTCTAGCCCTGAGGGATGTTCAGAGAGAAAAATCCCTGAGAACTACTAGTCCAATTTATAGTTAATCAACATACTTACAAATAGTTAATAGAAATAATTTCATGTAGTTAATAGAGATATTGTTGTAAAATTAACATAGAAATTTTTAAGCACATTCTATTGGAGAACTAGCTTAGAGGTTTATGCAGCAGGCACACAAATAATGGTATCATTATCGTTGCATAAATAGGTCTCATTCTTGGTTTCCTTTCATTTAATCAGGTATATAAGAGTTTCATTTCTGTTTATCTTTGTACAATGACAGCTAAAGGTTACATCCCAGAATGTAGAAGTCTGACTTAAGTGCAGTGCTTAAATTCTAATAATAATGAAAAATAACTAATCAGGGAGAACCTTTTTAGAAAAGATCGCTCAAGGAGAAAATTGTTCTTGACAGTATGAAGAGCACTGCTCCGCTCCACCAACAGGCAATCATGAATCACAGGAGAAATTCAGCATTAGCATCAGATAACATTCTTCCAGATGCCATCGAAATTCTCTCTCATATTCTACGAGTACAATACTCTGTTCCTCACCACCTGTTTCATTTGAATTAACTGCCAGAGAGAGGAGAGAAATGGTGTACATTTCACTGCACTGCAATTTCTCAGAAGTCAGAACTTACAGTGCAAAAATATTTGAATTTTGTATATTTCCTGAAGTAAGAACATCAAACAGAATGCAGAATGCAAACCATAGCCCTAGGTTTTACTCCCCTTCTGCCTAATTTTAAGTGCAAGCAGTTATTTTTTACACGGTAGTTCAAGAACGTAAAAATGACCATGCAAGCTGAAACTGTGCAAAGTGATCTTAATAATCGATGGAGAAAAATTATGATTATGCTGCAAATTATAAAATTTATGTAAAAATATTAAAAACTCTGTCAGTTATAAATGTGTAAGGAAATAAAAATAGTAAAGCTAATATTTATTTAGTATGCTATAATTTAAAACCGTAGAAACATTGCAAATCAAGTGTTTTATTTCTAAAACACCATCACATAACTTACAGTATGAAGTATCTTGCCTTGGAAAATTGTCATACTCTTTTCTAAGTTTGGATCAGCTTCCAACATTTTATTCTTTGTACTTTCAACATCATGAACTATCTGTCTGAGAGTTCCTTTAGTGTGAAATTTTTTTGCTGGCATCATTTCCTCTGGGATATCTTCATCCTTCTTGTCCTAACCACATTCTTCATTTATGTTGATAAGTTTCCCTTCACTAGGGTCTTCTGGCTGCAAGTGTACAAGTTTTCAAATGGTGGCAGCATCGACATTCCCAGTCAGCTATTTCTGCTGTAACCCCATTTATGTTTGACTGCAATTTCACTTGCAATGTTTTTATTTTTCATTTCTTTGCTGCACTTCCGTTTTTGTTGGCCAATTCCCTCTTTTAATTATCTATTGTATATAATAGCCTGTGGGTTTATCACTGGGAGACAAGGAGGCAACAAAACTACATGCTTTGCTGCTGTCTGTGCATAAATTGAATAACAGAGGCATAGTAACCACTCATCAATAGAGTTTGAAAGAAGTGATGGCCAATTAGGCAAATACTCAATACACCAAATGACCGATTTGTTTAAAGCCCATTAACTGAAGGATCAATTTATAAAATGATTAATTTGCCAAATGACCAATTGTTTGAATTTGCCAAAATTACTCATTGGTTAAAACTTCCTTTAAGGAATAGTTTTCTTGAATATAGTCAATGAAAATAAATGTTTTATCCTTAGAATCATATTCTTCTTAACTATAGTAAGTAAAAATATTGAAGAATTATGTTTTGAAATATATTCAAGAATATATTCAATATATTCAGAATATTAAATCCTCATGATTATTAATATATTTAATAAATAACTTCATTAATATGGTTTTCACAACTATAAACATTAATGAAAAATATCTTCACAAAGTTGAAACCACCCTGAAACTCAGAACTTTTAACAAGTCAATGTGTCATATAGTAGTAACATTCATCAGGTGTTGGGCAGACGGGAGGGGGAGGAGGGGATGGGAACATTCACACCTAATGGGTGCCGTGCGCACCGTCTGGGGGATGGAACTCTGGGTGGGGCAAAGGCAATATATGTAACCTAAACATTTGTACCCCTGTAATATGCTGAAATAAAAATAAATAGATAAAAAATAAAAATAAACCAAGTCAATGTGTCTAGGGAAAATATTAATACATCAGTTGACTAGACTCAAGAAGAGTATTATAAGAGACCAGAATATGCCACCCCAAAATATGCAAGATTGTTCAGTGAAGGCAGTTAATTAAGAAGAAGCAGAAACAAGAAAGCCATTTTATTTGCCTAAAAGCAAGACAGATTTACAAAGACAAAAGGTATCCTGCCCCCCTTCTACCAGGGAGAACAAAGGCTGACCACTGAAGACAACTCTAGACGCTTACCAACCTAAAGATGGTACCAGAGGAATCTACATTAACAAGTTTTAGTAACTGGCCTTTATCTGCCACTTATTTGCCTTCTCCCAAGTTGCTGCTCCTAGAGACTCAAAGTCTTTTTCCTTTGTCTTGTCACTCTCTAAAAATTCACTGTTCTTTGTTGAAGATGCTATGTAAGCTAGAATTCAAAGCCACTTCCTTGAGAACTGCTCACTCCCTGGGTATCTCCCACTTATATATGAAATAACATGTTAATAAACTTCTGTTTTTCTCTTATTAATCTGTCTTTTGTTGCAGGGGTCCATTCAAACTAAGAATTTTTGAGGGTTGGAGAAAAATTAATTTTTTTCCCTACAACATTCTTAAAGTAAGTGTTTAATAAACTTAAAAACTTTGATGAATTGGCCATTAGGTGATTTGGCCATTGGCAAGTTAGCTCTCAGCAAGGTGGCTCTTGGCCAACTGGTTTTCAGCAAATTGTCTGAGAGCCCACCTTTCTGTCCCTCCTCCTCCCACCCTCCCTCCTCTAGGCTAGTCTCGGTGCCCCTACCGTGTGCCCCCTAGTATCATGTACTCCTCTATCAGGGTAATTACTGCACTGTTGTAGCCTTGCTTAAATGACTGCCTTCACCTTTCCACTGCAAGCTCCATCAGGTCAGAAACTAAGTGTTGTGTTTATCTTTGTGTTCTAGCACCTAGCGCAAAATAAATGCCATTTCAGAAAGTAACATTATTGAGCACTTCCTCCAAGCCAGGCACCATGGCTGGTCCTTTGCATGCATCATTTCATTTACCTTTTCACATAATCCTATGAGGTGGGTGAAATTATTGTTACCATTTTACAGATGAGGAAACCGAGGCCAAAGTCACACAGAGAATCCATGATAAGATGGATTCCAGAACCAGCTAAGCAACCTCTCAACATTAAGAGTCCCATAAACATATGTTGAATTAATTAAGTATTTACTAACATTTGTTGGCAAAACAGCTGCTTAGGAAACTATTGTGTGCCAGAAACTTCTGCCTACATTGTGTCCGTGGAGCACAAGCAGGGTCCTTGTAATGCAAGAGCAGGCTTTGGGCTGGGGCTGCAGCAGCCATCTCTGGAATCCACTGCAGAGCTAGTCCGGCATGCTCACTGCCACTTCTGAAACTGTTGGCTCCAGGGGCTGCAGCATTCATGCCAGGTCTGCATCGAAAATAGAAAAAGAAAAGAAAACAAGAAGAATGCCCTCTGCCCCACCTGTCAACCTGCACTCTGGGGTCTTTGGTAATGCAGAAACTGAAAACACCAACATGTCTACAACTTGCTTTGCCAACATAAAGAGCAGAAGCCAGCACCACCTCACTCTTGCCTTCTAAATTTCTCATAAGTACATCTAATTAGGGGAACTGAAGTCACATCTGAACTGTAGCTGCAAGGGAGTCTGAGAATTGTAGTTCTTGGCAGTCCAATGTAGAAGGAGGATGGGATGGATGGTACATGCTAAGTTACCACCTTTACCATCCATGGTGAACTAATCCTGTGTTGTCACAATGTCGCATCCTTTGTATGGGAACGTGATGCCAGCGTGTCTGATTTCTTTGTGCAGGAGATGGGAAGGATTGTCCCTGATTCATTTGTACTCTCTCTTCTAGCCTTGTTGTTATCTAAACAGACATAGTTGGCATTGGGAAGGCCAAGGTTTGGAAAAGAGGAAGTAGAATAGAAAAGAGTAATCTGGCTGATGTGAGTTCTAAACCTAAAATCTTGCTTTCATCAGCACATAGTCCCGATGAGTCAGCCCGTTCGAACTAGACAATAACAGTCACTACAGTCATTTTGCCAGTCAGCGCAGCCCCTGCCATCACATAACCATGTGTTCTTTCCAACAGAATGAGCATTCCCAGTCAAATCCTCAGAAAGCCCTTCAAAAGACAACATCTGGAGTAAAGAAACAGAAACAGAGGAGCCCGTTTCCACTGAGGCTAGCTGCCCAAGAGCCACAAATACATAAATATCTCCAGCAAAAATGGCAGAAAGTAATTCAAGATGGGGTTGTCCAATGGAGAAGGGAAAGGGACATGAGAAGCAATATTTCCCAGCAGATTATTGAGGGACTCATAGAGTAGTCAGTAATGTCCTTGGATCAGTACCAGGCATGGCAAGAGTGAAGCATGGGGAGCAGACCCCGGTCCATCTCATACCAGAACAGTATCTCCCGCTACAACCACCAGGACAGGCCAGACCCAGACTGATCCCCTTGAGCCAAAGAGACCTACTGAGATTTCTGGCTGGAAAACAGAGGATGTAGTATCTGCACCAAAACTTTCTTCTCATGTGCCCCATGCTGTGAGCTTTTTAAATTTAGAGGGTTTCTTTAAAGTCTAATATTTTGTGTTGTGGGCCAGGAATGGTGGCTTACACCCATAATCCTAGCACTTTGGCAAGCTGAGGCAGGAGGATTGCTCGAGGCCAGGAGTTCGAGACCAGCCTGAGCAACATAGCAAGACTGCTTCCTTACCGAAAAAAAAGGAAAAAAAGAAAAATTAGCTGGGCACAGTGGCACACCTATAGTCCCAGCTACTCAAGAGGCCAAGACAGGAGGATTGCTTGAGCCCAGGAGTTTGAGGCTGCAGGGAGCTATGATCATGCCACTGCACTCCAGCCTGGGTGACACAGTGAGACCCTGTCCCAGAAAAATGTACATATTAAATTTTAAAAAATAAAATTTTGAGTTGTATTACATGATTATATCGATATTCTCCCTTAAATTTTCACTTGTTTGGGAACAAGTAAAGACATTTTTAAAGTGTCTTACACAAGCATATATTTCTTTACTATCTTTATTATAAAGGTCAAATTAAATGTTCCTAATACTCTTCCTCTCAGCATTTTCATACAAATTGAAAAGGAAGGAAAATATGACAATGAAAAGCTACTCACCAACATAACGATTTAAAAACATTTATTGCTTGCCTCCTCCTTTGCAGGCATTTATATGTTTTGCATAAATTAACTCATTTAATACTCCCATGAACACCATAAAGAGACTCTACTACCAACCCCATTTTAGAGTAATGGAAACCAAGACACAGACAAGTTCAGTGACACATCCCAGGTCACATAGATAGGCATGCTGGAACCAGGCAATTTCCCTGTGAGTCTGATCTCCAAACTTCATCACTATCCTTTTCTTCCATCAGCCTTTTTTCAGCAAACATCTGTGAATACTTTCTCAGATGAGACCCTATGCTGGGGGCTGAAGGGGCAAAGAGAAGACCCAGACACTAGTTTTACAATGTGTGCCCTCCAGTTGGGGGATTGTGACTTATAAGCAGGTCATCGGGTCCCAGGTTCCCCACTCTTGACTACTACGTATCCTGCCACTAAAGATAACTCATTTGTTTTCATTTCTTTGATTACTTCAAAGCTGCACTTTTCCATAGCAGCGAGTAACATTTCCAGTTTACTTCTGAAACTTGTTAGTTTTTCTTCCCCTGCTGAGAAATGGTTTCCCAGGAAGATTACGAATGTTTCAAAGGCATAATTTATACACAGAGCTTAACAGTGCACATCAGCTGGTGGCTTATGGCTCCTTTTGCTTTGCTTTGCTTTTCAAATGATGGAAGGAGGCCAAATAGGTCTTTCAAAATAGCTGAAGTCCAGGGAAATGGAAGTTAATTCAAATTAACACAAATATTTACTAGGATGATTTTTAAATCTTACAAATGTCGAAATGTCTAAGGAAGGAAAATGAATTATGGTGACAGAGTGTATTTGTTAATAGTATTGATTGTATGTGGCAAAAATCAAATGAGCTGGTTTAGGCAGAAGGGGTATTTGCAGGTGATTTGCCTTGGCTCCACCTCAGATCATCAGGCGTTGGGATCTCATGGGGAGCGCAACCTGAATCCCTCCAACGTGCAGTTTGCAGTGGGGTTCCCACTCCTATTAGGGTCTGATGCCACTGCTGATCTGACAGGGGCGGGGCTCGGGCAGTGATGCCAGCAATGGGGAGCGGCTGTGGGTGCAGGTGGGCTTTGCTCACCTGCCGCTTGCCTCCTGCTGTGCGGCCCGGTTCCTGGCAGGTGGGGGTGGGGGTTGGGGACCACAGAGTTAACCAACCACAATATTTAATTATTCCTAGACTTAAATACCACTTTCTTCTTCAACAGAAACATTTAAGTTTTATTCTAGGTCTTTTCTGTCTAGCAAGCTCTCATTCTACAAGCTTGCTGCAGATGTCCTTTTAATCTCACTATAAGGCACCAGAGGAAAAAACTTAGATCACTATAGGTTTCATACTTTTTTCTTAGATAACTGGTTCTCAAACTTCAGCATGCATCAGAAATACTTAGTGGGCTTGTTGAAACACAGACTGCTGGACTCCACCCCCAGAGTTTCTGATTCAGAAGGTCTGGGATGGACCTCACAAATTTGTATTTCTAACAAGTTCCCAGGTGGTGCTGACGTTGTGGTTCAGGGCCGCACTTGAAAACCAATTATCTTAGATTTCTAAATGGTTCGCTTAAACATGCAGGGCTTGAGGTGACTAGCTGTGTGATCAAGAATAACAATTATGCCATGGCACATTCTGCTAAACTTATTTTCAGCTGATCAAATGAATTAATTGTCCATAGAACCCATTAAAAATTTTTGGCTAGTTGTGTCAACTAGAGATCTCTTGTATGAATATTCAGTAAAAATTTTACCAGTCTTCTATCAAGGCAAAAATTTTATATTCACCTTTCACACAAGTATAATTATATCTTTGGGAAAGAAAGTACATGCATTCTTAATGTAACTTGTGTTTTAAAATCACACAAGGTGGCAGAAGTAGTAACAAACAGCATCAGAGTGATGCACTTTGTTTCAAAACTGGTGCTTTTGAACTTAATATCTTTAACAGCTGTAGGATTGGCAGCATAATTTTTTAAATTATTTTTAATTGTGGTAAAACACAAATAACAGAATTTACCATCTTAATCATCTTTAAGTACAGTGTGGTAGCATTAAGCACATTCACACTGTCGTGAAACCATCACCATCATCCATCTCTAGAGCTCTTTTCATTTTGCAAAACTGAAACTCTGTACCCATTAAACAACAACACCCCTTTCCCCCTGCCTCAGCGTCAGGCAGCCACCATTCCACTTTCTGTCTCTATGAATTTGCTAAATTTCTTGAAGTGCCTAAGTGGGTAAATGCAAACCAATTGAGACTTTAAACTAGCCTAGCATAAAGATATACCTATAAACCACTTGCAGGAGAATAGAAAAGATGGGTGGATGAATACGGGATTTATCAAAGCTAGTAGCACTTGGTGGTGAAAACTTCCTACTAACTGATATTGTGATTAAGTAAACACACTAACACCCTCTCATCTTCCTCCCACACTGCACATCTCATTTCTCACCAGGTGCTAAGTGGGCTTTGTAGCATTCATCTCCTTAGACTTAAGAACTCCAATGATCCAGTAAGAGTGGCAGAATACCAAAATACCATGAAGGCCATCTTTTTTCTTTTTTTTTTTTTTTCTTTTTTCTTTTCCCTTCATCTTTGAAGCCCTAATGGTACTGAAGAGTCTGAACAGAATCATGTCATCAGCATCAGGTGTAGAAAAAACCTGCAGCAGGCCAGAGCTGGCTGATAACGCAGGCCAGGTTTGCCGGGTCGCAGCACAGGAGTGCGCCAGCATTCCTCTGGCTGCCCGGATGCAGAGTTCAAAGGAAACATCTAGCACATTCTAACTTTAGTAAATCCCCAGGCCAAACGTAGATTTTTCAGTAAATTAATAATCCCTGAGTGACATCCGATGAGTTCTTTCAAAGATATTTCCCTGCACCCTGCCCTGACCCCTGACCTACATTTCATTCCTTGCAAAATGAATGGAGCCCATCGCAGTGACTTGTCCATTAAGACTTGGCCCCTCTCACTAAGCAGAAACCCTGAAAATGCCAAATAATCAATTTACACTTAGGCCCTTCTGCAAAAGTGAACGTTTTGATGCCTTTAATTTTATCTTATTGATTTTAGAGAAGTTTGCCTTAACAAAAATTTAAAAAATAAAGGTTCAGGTGAAAGCAAAATAATGTTTCATAAACACATTGTGTGCTTTCCCAAACAAGGAGCTCCTAAATTATATTTTAATGCTATACTTTTTTCCTTACTAATATTAATAAGTCAAAAGTGAAAACTCATTCTTAACTATAAATGCACACTTGAAGGCTTAGCCCTGGAGCTAAGTTGTATGCTGCATTATAATAAAAGAAGAAATACTAAGCTGGCACTAAGGGCAAGAACTGACATTTACGAGTCCCTATTACGTGCTGGGAACTCCACTAGAACTTGCGCTTGCCCTCATTTAGTACAACTGCAACTACTATCCGCAGTTTTGTAGATGAGTTACTTGTTCAAGGTCACATAGTTAATAAATGATCAAACCAGAATTCAGATCATGTTTTTTTAAATTCATTTGTTGATTCAAAATTAGTTATTGGGCACCTATGAAGGGCCAAGTGCAGAGGGTCCCATCATTACTCTTCATGGAAATCCTAATAAGTGCAGAGCACTCCTTTACATGAACCCTTTAAGAGTCTTTAGACCAACCTTAACACTCAGGTGATGTTACCATCATTATGTGGACTATGGAAGCTAAAGAGGATGAATAACATCTCCAAAGTCACATGGCTAGTAAGTGAAGAAGCTAGATTTTGAATCTAGGTCTGTTTGTTCCAAAAGCAATGCTTTTAATTATTGTGTTTTAGCTAACCTCTCTGTTATGGACTGAATGTTTTTGTCCCCCCAAAAGTTGTATGTTGTAACCCTACCCCCCAATGTGATGGTATTAGAAGGTGGGGGTCTATGGGAGGTAATTAGGATTAGATGAGGTCATGAGGGTGGAGCCCCCATGAGTGGGATTAGTGCCCTTTTAAGAGTCACAAGAGAGTTTGCTTCCACTCTCTACTCTCTGCCATGTGAAAATACAACCAGAAAACAGCCATCTGCAAACCAGGAAGCAAGCCCTCACCACACATCAGATCTGTCAGCACTTTGATCTTGGACTGTTCAGCCTCCGGAACTGTGAGAAATAAAATTCTGTTGTTTAAGCCACCCAGTCTACAGTATTCTGTTGGTAGCAGCCCGAACTGAGACCTCAGTTTCTTTGCCTGTAAAATGGAGCTCATAACAGCTCTATTCGCAATAGCCAAAAGGAGGAAATAACTCCAATGTCCATCAAGTGATGAATGCATAGCAAAATGTGATGTATCCATACAGTGCAATATTATTTAGCCATAAAAGGAAATAAAGTACCAACACACACTGTGACATACATGAACCAAAAAAACATTATGTTAAGTGAAAGGAGCCAGACATAAAAGACTATATATTGTAAAATACCACTTATAGAAATGTCTAGAACCATAGAGACAGAAAGTAGACTAGCAGCTGCCAGAAGCTATGGGTAGGGGGCAATAATGAGGAGTGACTGCTAATGGATACTAAGTTTCTTTTATGGGGTGATAAAATATTCTGGAATTAGGTAGTGGTGATGGTTGGAGAACTTTGTGAACATACTGAAAAATACTGAATTATACACTTCAAAATGGTAACTATCATAGAATATGAATTATATCTCAAAAATAAATAAATAAGTAAATATGAGGCTAATACAAGTACCTAAATTCTAGGATTGTTGTGAACATTAAGCAAGGCAATTCCAGGGAAGTGCTTGGCACAGGGTCTAGGCTCATAAAAGTCCACACTTTTTGGGGGGGGGCCTTAAAAATGTAGAGGAAGGGCTGGGTGGTGTGGGTGGCCACAGCACTGCGGTGAGTAGATCACTCCCTGCCCCTTGTTCCTTCCTCCATCGGTCTGTCCACGGGGCCTCAGAGCCCCAGCCCCGCTGCCAGTTTCCCACCCTGGTCACCCTCCCTGTTGCCTCCCACTCCTCTGACACTCCTTTCCCCTGTCTCCCCACCCCCAGCCCACCACCCACCTTCTCCCCAGGACTAGTCCCTGCATGTTCTTTGTTTGGGGATGTGGTACCCTTGTTGCAACTTCGCATGGTGCCGCCAACTAGATGTGAAAACGCACAACCCGGAGGAAGGGGATAGACAGGAAATGCCAGGACATGTGAGGTTCTTAACAAATGACTAGAGAGGAGGAGAAAGGAAAGAGCTTCTCTCTCAGAGGAAGTGTGAAAATAAATGTGAATGTGCAAGCTATATCTGAGGAACTGCAAAGGCGGCAAATACAGCTAGCTCAACAGATCCTTATTGGGGAGAAGAGAGGAAAGACAAGCACTGATGAGATGAGGGATCTCCTTGGCCCTACTGTGTTGTCTGAACCTCATCTTAAATATTATGCAACTCCCCTGAAGGATTTGATTGAGGGAACACCGTGATCAGAATTCTATTTTAGAAAAAAAATATTCTTACAGCATGGAACAAGTAACAAGACCACCAGCAAAGAAAGGAATTCCAGGGGAAAGAGAGCTGTGCTGAGTTTACTTTGGGTCATTTCAAGTTGGATGTGCCTATGGGACTGAAGATGGAGCTTTCTGGAAGGGGCTTAGTGGCTGAGTTTGGAGCATCGCAGGGATCCAGTAGTAAAGGAAGCATGAGTATGGTGGAGATTTCCAAGGCAGAGGGGCAGAGCCAGACACAAAATGGGCTGTGGAGGAAATTTCAGCAAGCACTGACATTTGTGGGTGGCAAGAAGAGAGCAGGGGTCTCAGCACAGAGCACATGTTAACAGCCATTGTTGCCAGAGTCTGGTATTCAAATCCTAACTCTTCTACTTCTCAGCTATAGAATTTTTTTTTTAAATGTATGCTTTCTTTTCACATCTGTGTTTCACCTCTGGAATACTGAGAACATCACCAGTGTTCAAAGGACCAGTGCACAGATTTCAACATGAACAAATACTGGGATGAGTAGGTGGGCCTAGAGCTGGCATGCAGAAATAAACTGACTACAGCATGATCATTTTAGTCCACCAAAATGTTCATAGATTGTGCTTATTTTTGGTTTTAATTTTGGAATTTTCATCATTTTTACACTGTTGCAAAACAAATAAGACAAATAACATATCTTGTGCAATTTGCATAGCCAATTGCACATAATTGTGATTGTCCCATCAGCGATAAACTGTTTTCACTCCCGGGAAGCTGGAGGCACAACATAAGCGACTCCTGCAAGAACACTTCAATTGCCTCGAGGAAACTAGTCACCTTTCTCGATACTTCCTTCTTGCTGATTTAACTCACTCTTTTTTGTTGAGCAAATGACTCTAGTAGTCTAAACAATAAGGAAGCAAGAGTTCAAGACTGGCCATATTTTGAACTGCCTCTCCAAGAAATTCCTTGCTTTTTCTGAAATATGTACATTTAAAAAATTAACTAGTTCAAAATATTGCTTTTCTCAACATATTCAAATTGAGCAGATGTAAAGGAACACATTAAATCAGTTTTTAAAAGATATGCCCATTAAAGACACATTCAGATATGATTGAGCACTTAAGCTCTTCATCATAAATGGGAGCCTTCATTAAATACCTCTGATTATCACCTCGGATGGCCTGTCAGTTTCATCAGAACCAAATATGGCCCCAGATTCCATCTTCCTTTCTGTCTGATAATCCTCAACTGAGAAGCATGCAGCCATCTGGTTCCCCTTTGGAATTGCTGTGTATTATAATATACAATCACATGTGATAAAAGAAAACGTAGGAAACATATGGTACAAGGGGCCGAAGGTATTTGAATGATTATACCAAAAGCCACTTTTAGCTCATTTTATACATGGACAGAATAAAAAAATTCTGCAAAGTCATTTGCAACAGTATATTTGTTTGCCCAGTGTGACTGCATTCATAATCCACTCTTTTGATGTTAAATCAGAAAGTGACAGTGGAGCCGACTGACCATAAATCAACAGGTCACAACTGGGTCTCTCTGGCATTCCTCTCCACTCAGAATGTCATGTCAACCAGCACATATTGAGGCAATTCTATAAATTGGGTTATCTTGGGAAGAGGAGAAGTGAGCAAGAAGAAAAAGAATGGAAAAAAGATCATAGAAGCTCAAAGAAGCTCTGCATTCCTGATAAGGACCAAGATGCCTCAGCCTATGTGATTTACTATAACCACAGTTTCGTCTAACCTTGTAGACACCTTGGCTCCAGATTTTTCAGCATGTATGCTTTTAGTTCAGTGGCACTCAATATGAGCATGGTAGTACTGAATTACCTTGATCACAGAAGGAAATAATGCATCTTCCCCAATAAAACATTTTATTTGCTTTCCAAAGCAGAATCTTCATTGTTCTCTCACCCCAAGACTCCTACATATTATCTTATTTTTTAATTTAACAATTACTATACAGTGTTTACTACATGCCAACATGTTCTGGGGGCATGCAAATATATTAATCCTTACAATATAAACCATTTAATACTCAAAACCATATGACATAGGCATAATCGTTATTCTCATTTTCAGATGAGAAAACTGAATCACATAAGTAATGCTGACCAAGTACACAAAACCAGGAGGTGACAGATCTGGAATTCAAATCTTTTTGCGAATCATTTTGTGGGAAATAAAGAAAAGAAACACACTTGATTAAGGGAGTGTCTTACAATGCGCATGGGCTGATCAGAATTAACACTGGATCCTGAGAGCCTCCAGTCAGCATAAGGGCTAGAACTCTCCCTGCCTCTCTCACTTGCATCGTGGTCTATGTCTCCCAGAATCTTCCCTTCTCTTTGAATGTCTGTGACCCCACACCTCCAGTTCACTTGTGGATTTTCATGGCTCCTACTCTTCCTGGAGGCTCTGTCAAGCCAGACCACATTGCAGTTCCCTGGAAAGCCTAGTGTTGCCTTCCCCTGGGTCAAGCTTATCCCTGCTGACTGGACTAATTAGATGAGTATGCTAACTAGTCTCCAGAGAGGGCTCTGAACAGTTCTTCCCACCCCACATTTTCATGCCATACCTTCCAGTGAGAAATGAGTCTATTTCCCCTCCCCTTGAATTTGGGCTGGCCTTGTGATTTGCTTTGGTCAATATGTGTGATAGAAGGCATATTCTGGGACTCTTGAGCCCAGGGCTTAATACTGACAGCTTCTGCTTCTTTCCTCCTGTAAACAAGCCACCAGACATATAAGCAAAGCTTTCTTAGAGGTTCTGACCCAGCCCACTGCCAGGTGATTCAGCCAAATGAATGATCCCAGCTGATACATGTGGAGCAGAAGAGCCATCCATCTGAGCCCTGCCCAAATTCCTGACCCATGAAATTGTGAGAAATAATGAATTGTTGTTGTTTCAAGGTTCTAAAATTTGGGCTAGTTTGTTACACAGCAAGAGATTACTGAAACAGTGGGTTAGTCTGTTTTTTAAATAACATTTTTCATAAAAGGAAATAAGGAAAGCACAATAGCCATATGGATGTCTAGGAGATGCCTACCAACAACGCCACAAATGAAGGTGGGGAGAAGCAGAGACTGCAGGCTAAAACAGGATTTGTCTTTCCCACCTTACATCATCCCAGCCTCACCCAGCCCTGTGAACTAGTTTGGCTTTTCTCAATGTTGGTAAGAGTACTGATACAACTTCCGTAAAGTCACTTAACTGAGATTTAAATTGGCTTCCACACCCTTGTTCTTTTCTCTATATCATCTGCCTCCCTTTCACTGACAGGACCTTCATCCCCAAAGCCACACAACCTACCTCCCCAGCCACCAGCAGCAAGCCTGGCTGACACACGGGCATGGCCGACTGTAGTCTCCCACGTCTCACGCTGCAGGCAGCAGCCATGCTTGGAGCTGCTTCACCAGAACCAAATCAAGCAGGGAAGCTCCTTTATAGTTTATCTGCCACCACCACCCCCAACATCAGCTGCAAGTATTTATTGACCCCAACTGTGTGGGGCCCAGTACTAGTAGCCCAGGATACAAAGAGATTAAAACTCTAAGGCTGACATCACGGACGTTAATGGAGGAAACAGAGAAGCACGTAAACCATGAGCAGTAATATAAGGCAGCATGCACAAAAAGCTGAAAGAACCATATAGGGAATTAAGAATTTGGAAACTTGGATAAAACACTGGGGTCAGTACAGGTTGTTCCAAGCACATTGACTCCCTGCACCTCTAGACGGTGCCTATACAGGTGGATTTAAGCAGAGGGACAATGTGCTTGGAACAATCTTCAACGAAGGAGGGCCAGGAGTTAGTAGACAAATGCCTCCCCCTCCCTTGTTGCAGAGTGGCAACTCTGAGGCACATTCTACACAGTTCCTTGGAGTCCCTGGTGGGATGGAGCTCCAGTTGCCCACAGCTGTAAACCACTCATTAATGCGCTCTTCGTTCATTTTTCCACCCTCTCTTCCTCCCTCTCCCTACTCCCTCCCTCACTTCTGCTTCCTGCAGGCACCTCTCAAATAAAAAACCTGCACCTGAGTCCTTATCACAGGCTCTAATCTTACCAGCTAAGACCAAGTGGGTGACAAAAGAGGAGGTGCTGGAGGAAGATTATACACTTTGGGTGAAAAGTGAAAGGTTGCTTGAAACCAGAATGGTCTTTACAAAGACAAACCTCCTGGCTCCCAGGTTACCCTATGGGTGACCATTATGTGCTGAAGAAATGGGCTAAAATTGGCTGAACTTAGAACACTCTGGTTAGGGCACTCTTCAAGAGTCTCTTTATAAGTAAAGGATACAAATAAAAGATCTTTATAAATAAAGACTGCAAAACAATGAAAAAGCCAATCGCGAAGGGTTACATACTACATGATTCCATTTATATAATCACCCTGAAGTGAAAAAATTATACGACAGATCAGCAGCTGCAAAGTGTTAGGGTTGGGGGAAGAGTGTGACTATTAAGGGGTAACATGAGGGAGTTTATTTGTGCTGATGGAACCATTCTGTATTCTGGTTGTGATGGTTACTTGAATCTGCACAGTGATGAAATTTCATAGAAATACACACGCTCACAGAGGAATGCACTAATAGTATTGTACCAGTGTTAATTTCCTAGTCTTGACAGTATACTATCTTTATGTAAGATATTGTCATTGGAGGAAGCTGAGTGAAGGTTACACAGGAACTCTCTGTACTATTTCTCTAACTTCTTGTAACTTTTAAACTATTTCAGAATAAAAAGTTATAAAACTTTTAAAAATTTTTACAAATTGAATGTCAAAAGCGAAAAATCAAAAAACCGGGGGTGGGGGGAAGGATACAGCCAGTTTTGTTTTTCCCTTTCTTCTCCCTTACACAGCTGTTTTGGGCACATTACCAGCATCCAGTGATGAATTAATGAGATACTATGTCAAGGGAGGACCTGGCCCAGAATGTTCAGAGTAAACATTATCAGTTATTAGGATGTTTGTGATTATTATTGACAAACATAATACAAATTGTTACTCCAGCCACCTAATCAGCCACATGGCTAAGGATTTAGTGAAGGCATTCCACTGCTTAATACACTGGAACTGAATAACTGTCTGAGCATTTTCTTCATCCTGATTCCCCTTGGCCTCAACTGCTAAAGAGAATTCCAATTTGGCTGAACGTGATTCTATTGAAACAGGGGTGATATCAGTGACCAGGAAACCAGTCTTTGATCTGGGCATGATCCAGTGAACTTTATGCAACAATGGCATTGAACCTGATCCAGATGAAAAGGATATCTGCCTGCCATATGCACGGCTTCCAAACAGAAGGCTCTGGATCTGAAATGTAGGTGCACACATGCATGTCTGAGAGTGCCAGGGCATAAGCAGCTATGTGACTAGAAGCCATATGATGGGATGGATAGCTGGGGCCAGGTGGTGAAGAAAAGACTAGCAGCCTGTGATGAGAGAGGCAGTCACCGGGAGCAGATGTTAGAAACAAAAGTAACTTATTGAAGGAAAGTGGAATTTGCAGAGAGCCTGCTGAGTTTAAATCTTTTCATGCAAGCAATTAAGCAGATCATCAATGGGAAATGTTTAACAACATTTTTAAAATTATTTTAATGTCCTAAATGTTAAAGAAACCTTAAACATTAAAGTCATCAGATTTTAACTCAAAAATTCTCAAAGGTGTACAT